>BTHU01000006.1:36386970-36669470 GCA_036184795.1 Tokudaia tokunoshimensis
GGACATTCAGACATGTGGAAATGTCTTATTCTCAACTTGGTTGGTGAATGACAGGCACGTAGTGGAACTGTGTGCTCAGAACGGTCACCACGTCTTTCTGTACTCTGGAGGTATGGAACTCTGTTGTGGCTTCTGTGACCCTTCCAGACACTGCTACAGGGCGAACTGGTTGAGAACTGGATTCCCTCAAGGCAGAAGGTGGGTCCCTGCACCTAGTCAGGCCTGATAGAGCCCAAGGTAGTATCTGAGGAATCTCAAACACACAGAGTGAAAGAGACTCAGAGGCAAGGACACAGGGACAGCACGATGCCCAAGAAGAGCAGCAGTAGGTCACTGTTGGGGCCCAAAGCCGTGCCCTAGAAGGTCTCCCACTGAACCTGGGGCCCCATCCATCCTCCTGTCTCCACCACCTCAGTGTTTGGATTTCAGATGTGTACTAGTGTGTCTGGGGAACTGAAGCCAGGTCCTTATGCCCATGCAGTGAGCACTTTGCTAACGGAGCAAGCTACCTCCATAGCTGAGAGTGCCGGGAAGCAGGTCTTCTATAGGTACCCACAGCTGGTGAGGACTCCCGTGTGCAATGGCCGTGTCACATCCAGAAGTTAGTACTCATAGCCCTCATTCCCCCTGCATTTTCTTTCACTGATTTGTTTTGGTTTTTCAGACCGAAGTTCTCTCTGTATAGCCCTGGCTGTCCTGGAACTCACTCTGTAGACCAGGCTGGCCTGGAACTCAGACATCTGCCTGCCTCTGCCTCTTGAGTGCTGGGATTAAAGGTGGAAACACCATCTCTCGGAGACCCTTGGATTCTTGATTGTTTCTTCTCCTTCCATGATGTCCCTGCAGCCTTAGAGGGGGGTGATATAGATGTACTATTCAAGCTGGTTGAATATTTTTAATATCCTAATTTAAATTGTCTGGTGATGCTTATCTATTGCCAAGTTATCTGTTGTCTCCTGGACATTTAAAATAACTCATTAGATTACATTTTGTGAGTTACAAGGGATTAGAATTGAAAAAGACACTCAGGGAGGAAGTAGACAGATGTACTGCCTTTCCCAGATGCAGAGCAAGTGAGATCTCTCTGCTTCTGTGATGACTTTTTATTGTTCCATGACTTTTTTGACTTTGAAAAAGGAGTCAAAGTTAAATGTGGGTACATACCAAGAACGTTTTGGTTTTAGTAATCTGACCACCACTCCAGCTGGCTTCAAACCATCCCTTAGAGGACACGGAATAAGCAAGTGTCACTTCCCATTCCATGGGTGTAGCTAATTCTTTTCACGTTTTCATTCACGATTTTATGTGTAACTACAAAACACACACACAAAAAGTCTTATTGGACTGTGAATGTCTTTCTATAAACCCTTGATGGTTCAATAATTATTTTAAAGGCCATATATACATGCTTACAGCAAGAAGAAGCTGGTAGAGACTGTGGGCACCCATTCATTATCTTTTAGTAAACATTCGTCCACCCAATTGCCTCTAAAGGGCACATTTTAGTGCTTTTGATCATTTAGGTTAAGTCAAATAGCAAAACACACAGGATAGGGAGATTTTTTTTTATGTCCACAATGGTGAACTTGTATAAGCTTTTGTGTGTGCTCTTAGATTTGATGCCAGTGGCAAACACTTCAACCTGCACTTGGGAACGAGAGGTGTGTGTGTGTGTGTGTGTGTGTGTGTGTGTGTGTGTGCGCGCGTGTGTGTGTGTGTGTGAGAGAGAGTGAGAGAGAGACAGGTGCTCCAAAAACTTGTGTGTGTGTGTGTGTGTGTGTGTGTGTGTGTGTGTGTGTGATAGATGCTCCAAAAAGTTGTCCCAATGTCATTTCCCTCATCCACAGCTGGGTCTGGGAAGCAAACCCAAAACTGATAGAAAGATGTCAGGAGTGGGCGGAGACCCATGTTTGTGAGAATAAGGCCTGATTTGTAGTGTAGGCCATTCCTGTGGTATAAACGCTCCCATGTGGCTGATTGTCATCTACCACTGTTAGGTGGCTGCACTTGGCGTTGGGAAGTGAGCCCTCAATGGACTCTTGCCAGTACTAACCATGGCGCAGCATGCCCATGCTTCCATTTCTTCCTCCTTGATTTTGAGTTACACGCCTTTATGCTTGTCTCTCTGGGGAAGCTGTAAGTTTGGAAGAGGCAAAGGGAGTGTTCTAAAGTCCCTGCATCATTTATAGCCAGGGTCAGGCAGAGCCCCAAAATGAAGTCCCTCTAAATGGTCACCCAACCACATCGTTACTGTATTTGCTGTTGTGGTTGTTGTTATCGTTAGCATTCATCGGGTTAAATTGCTCTCGCATGAGAAAGTCACTAGTATAAGCTCCTTTGGTGAAGACAAACATAAGGGCAAATTGGAGATGATTAAAGACCATGTTGAAAGAATAAAGTGTTGGTAACTCACTTGGACTCATTCAGTGTTGGGAACCAGCAAAGGTGACTTAATTTTTATCTCCTAGTTTTATCCTTCTCACTCCTCAGAGCATGTCTTCCTGTCTCTTTTCCCACTATTCCTTTTCTCTGCTGATTAATTATACACATACACAAACATCTGCACAGGACACTCAGCTGTTAGATCCCCCTAAAATTCCTCCTCCTCCTCTTCCTCCTCCTCCTCCTCCTCCTCCTCCTCCTCCTCCTCCTCCTCCTCCTCCTCCTCTTCTTCTTCTTCTTCTTCTTCTTCTTCTTCTTCTTCTTCTTCTTCTTCTTCTAGACAAAGTCTCTTATGTAGCCCCGGGTATCTTGGAAATATGTAGACCAGGTTAGCTTTGAACTCACAGAGGTATACCTGTTCATACATGAGGAGGCTAGAAGAGGGCAATGATCCCTTGGAACTGGAACTACAGACATTTGTAAGTGTCCTTGTAGGTACTGGAAACCAAACCCTGGTCTTCTGTAAGAGCAGCAAGTGTTCTTGTCTTCTGAACCATCTCTCGCTCCATCCCCACAGAATCCTAAAATTCTTTATCTTACCAGCAATTACCAAGGCCATCTTCCCGCAATAACAATCTTCCTATTGAATGTTTCCTTTATCGGAGAGCTAAAGGAATCTAAGCAGCTCAAATCAAATTACAAGATCCTCGTGGACTTGAAATTCCTGGCTGGAGACCAGGCCAAGGAGGAGACAGAGGACATTTTCCCCAGGCTCCTCCCAACCTCTGAAGGTCCTCTGAAGGCCACTTAGGTGATACTCCAAATTACAGACAAGAAACCAGAAGCCTAAGGGCTTGCTTTATCGAGCCATCTCAATAAAGCCGTCACAGGATTATCAACACCAGGGTACTTCCTTATAGTCATTCAAAACACTTCCATGCCTTAAACTCTAAATATGTGAAATGGTATTTGGAGAGCAACAGTCTTGCAGGGCTGGAGAGATGACTCAGTGGTTAAGAGCACTGGTTGCTCTTTCAGAAGACCCAGGTTTGATTCCCAGCACCCACAGGTTGGCTCACAACCATCTGTATCTCCAGTTCTAGGAGATTCCACGCCTTCTTCTGGCCTCCATGGACACTACATACACATGGAGAACAGGCAGGCCTGCAACCCGAACACCCATATGCATAAATTAACAACAGCAACTACGATGAGGTTGAGAACTTTCCAGAAGCTCTTACACGGGAACTGAAGTGGAGGATTGTTTTTCTTTGGACTTTAGACCAGTGATTTCACGACTGATACAGGCCGATATAATTTTACTCTACAGATCCAAATAGGTCAAACACCATTTGCATCCGCCGTGTTTATTTTCTTACGTGGTTATCTCCTTTATTTCCTCCAACAGCCCTATCAAACCAGCAGAATTGTCCTCTTTACGCCGCTGATGAAAGCAAGGTCCAGAAGGTTAAGGATGACTTCCAAGATAGTCAAAGTGCGTGCGGCTTACACTTGCTACTTGTATCCGGCAGGGCTCCCCAGAGCAGCGGCCACCAGCTTCAGGGCTTTGATTGATCTCTGGGGTTGGGGGAGGGGCTCAGGGCGGCGGGGAGCCAATCACAGCGTAGGCTGGGCCAGGAGCCCTTCTTTTTAACCCAGGCATCTTTAACTTGACAAGAGGCACGTATGAAAATCTGCCTCCGCGTTTGGAAATCAACATTCTTGAACAAGGAGGGTCAATGCACACGCAGAGGGACCAAACGGAAGCCATGAGCCACAGTTTAGTTTGCCTGTAAATAGTAATTCATTAACTCTTTATTTGGAAGAATGAGTGATGGCCACTAAAATGTTTATTAGCTGCTATATTTCTATGCGATAATCAGGGAAATGACACATCCTTGAAGTTACTAGAGCTTTATGGGAAACATGATTCAAATAATATTTAACTAAACCTACTACGTTATTGTTATTATATTATTATTATTATTATTATCATCATCATCATCATCATCATCATTATTTTAGACCAGGCTGGCCTAGAATTTACAGAGATCTGCCTGCCTGTTCAAGGCCTGTACCACCACGCCCAGCATTTAGCTTTGATATTTTGAGACAGGGTCTTAGGGGTAACTCAGGCTGGCTTCAAACCCAAAATCCTCCTGCCTCAGCTTCCCAAGTGCTGGGATTATAGGTGTGTGTCGCCATGCCAGGCTAAACCTATATCTGTCCTAAAGCAACACCCTGGATTTGGGAGTGTGGGCACCCACCTCATCTGCGTCTCTGCCATTTCCAGGTCGAGCAGAGGTTACAGATGTTTCTGGTGTTTTCCTCCAGCTTTCATCCATTTGGGCTGCTGTATATAAGTGTCTCCTCTGTGGCGAAGTTTGGACAAAATATGGGCGGGGCTCTGTAAATGAAAACTTATTATTTCAGCAGTTTTTGTCAACTGTCTATAATCTTGAGCTGATATTCAGAGGACGAATTTCTCTTCTGGTGTTTGCTGTGTGAGATGACTATTCTAGCTTCATAGCTAGTCTCCCAAAATTCTGCTCATCGGGACCTTTGCCAAAAGGGACTCTCTTCCACCTCATCTAGGGCGAAAGCTGGAACCGACTGAGAAAACACCAGCCCCTGGGTAAGCCTTTGGTTCCGACAGCCGCTTTTATGTCTGCGGCTTAGAGAGCTCTGCCCCACCTTGCCTACGCATGGGACCTAGAGCAGGACCGAATTGGCAGTGTGGGAAGGATGGCTCACAGGCCTGTTTGCTGGCTTCGGAGACAGGAGACTGACTGCGTTGTCAGGATGTCTATAGACCACGGAGATGGAGGTCTAGGGGAGAAGTCAGATGGGACAGTTTCAAGAGCTCTTGGGAGATGTGGGCAAAATGCAAAACTAGGAGATGTCTGCCCAGCGGTGCCCATACCCCGCCATTCCTAACAGGAGCCAACTTGACGGCTGGGTTTACTGGAAGTGGAAGAGATGTAACACTTACTGAAGGCCCAGCAAGCAATGTTCCCTCCTGCAGAAGGAGAAATGTATCTTCAGCAGGCTGAGGCAGGAGGATTATAAATGCTAGACTAATTTGGGCTATAAAGTGAGATCATGCTTATAAAAAAGCAAAAACAAAACAAACAACCAAAACAAAACAAACAAACAAAAAAAAAAAACAGGGCTGGAGAGATGGCTCAGTGGTTAAGAGCACTGACTGCTCTTCCGGAGGACCTGAGTTCAAATTCCAGCAACCACATGGTGGCTCACAACCATCTGTAATGAGATCTGATGCCCTCTTTTGGTGTGTCTGAAGATAGCTACAGTGTAATCATATATAATAAATAAATAAATCTTTAAGAACAAACAAACAAACTTGGTTTGTATGAAGGTAGATGTTTAAAAAAAATCGGCTTGCACGACATACATTGTATGTAAATGCTAACGTGACAGCCGCTCCTGTCTGTTTCCCAGCTGCTTACAAACTTGGTCCTCTTTTTCTCCTGGAAGCCAGATTGTTGGATCCTTAGGTAGCTGTTTCCCCTGCATTATAAAGAGGAGGGTTTCTATCTCTGCCTTTGCGGGGGGGTGGGGAGGGGGGTCAGGTCGGTCTGCATTTGGAGTGGGGCAGTTCTTAGGTCAGGAACAATTACCCCTTGGCTTGCTGTTGTTCACACCATCATTTAAAATCTAGGTGAACAGACTCGAGGATCTGTTTGGATTGTCCTGTTGTGTCTTACGAATGGGCAGGGTTTTGAGTCCAGCAGCCTGGGATGGCTCCTAAGTTAATCATCTTAAATGTTTAAATATTCAAATAGCTTGTTCTCCATAGGAGACCACAGGTACAAGTTCTTCTGAGAAAAGAATTGGAGAGTATGATAGGAACAGCACACACTAGGAGCTGGAGCGGATCTAGAACATTTCCCATCAGAAGGACCCTAGTTCCTGCCAACATACAAGCTGAAGTGGGAGTTGAGGGGATGGGCCATACCTTGTTATGTTTTTGAACATGGAGAACCTCTTCTGAAAGACACAAAGACCTGCTTTGATTAAAAGGTGACTGCAGGACTGGAGAGGCGGTCCGGTGGTTAGAGCACTGGCCACTCTTGCAGAGAACCTGGGTTCGGTTCCCTAGCACCCACAGGGAAGCTCATGACCATTTGTAACTCCAGTCCCAGAAGATCCAGCATCCTGTTCTGGTCTCTGTGGGTGCTGTGCACACACGATGCATAGACACACAGTGGGTAAAACACCCATGCATGTGAGATAAATAAAGAGCTTTTTAAAGGGGTGGTATGATGATGGGAATCCAACTTTGAAAAAAGCCACACTTGACTAATAAGACAGAAACAATTTTTTTTTTACACAGGGGAGAGGTGAGGAGGACTTTTTGCCAAGGAATAAAGTCAATAAATGTGTGATTTATATGTGTGCATTTTGGCAATAGCTTTGAAACTGGAATTGGAGTTTTATGGCTTATAATTAAAGTTTGGGGTTAAGATTCTTCAGGGAGAGAAAATAAAACACCATTTAAAGCCCACACCTTGTTTCTGGGGAAGTCACCTGGGGCAGATTTTTATAGCCCTGGCTACCACGCTTCCTAATTTTCCAAACTGCTGCTTGCTTGCCTTTCTCTTCACGAAGGGGCTGAGCTGCCTTCCAGTACCGACTGAAGCCGGGATCGGCCCAGGGCCCGTCTCAGCTGCACACAGGCTACACAAAGCCCACATCTCACCTCCAGATCTGGCCACCGTGTGGTGACAGAGGCAGTGGAGATGGTGAGCCCAGGCTCGGCTGGTTAAGTTACCAAGGCAGGGAAACTGGAACGGGAAATGGGAAAAAGCAAAGAGCCTTTTTTTTTCTTCAGTCACAGGCACACTGTGTGCTACCCCAGAGCTGGCTAACAGGTTAGAAAGACTCTTCGGGAATCTTCTGCACCGTTTATCAAGCCATGTGTATGTATATTATAACCAGGGCTAAAGAGATAGTTCAGCAGTCAAGAGTGCTCCCTGCTCAATCGATGAGAACCAGACTTCAGAATCCAGTCTCCATCGAACCCTTAAATACCTGAAACTCCATCTCTGTGACACCTAACACCTTCTCAGCTTACACACCTGCACATACACACGCCCATAATCTTTTTTTTAACATTGAGGCCAGTGATGTAGGTAAAGATACTAGACACTTGATGAGGACCTGAGTTCAATCCTGGAACTCACATAAAAGTGGAAGGAAAGAACCAGCTCCTCAAAGTTGTCTGGTGGTGCACACACAAACACACACACACACACACACACACACACACACACACACACACACACACACACACTTTGACAAGCCAAAAGCTATATGGTCCATCTGCATCAGTTTCTCTCTCTCTCTCTCTCTCTCTCTCTCTCTCTCTCTCTCTCTCTCTCTCTCCTCCTCCGCCTCCTCCTCCTCCTCTTCCTCCTCTCCTCTCCTCTCCTCTCCTCCCCTCTCCTCTCCTCTCCTCTCCTTTCCTCTCCTCCCTCTTTCTCTCCCTCCCACGTACCCGAGCACACACACACACGCATGCACATACATGTGCCCACACAGTGTGTGTGACTTAGAAACAAGGGGCACAGACGGTGTCCATGTGAGTCATACATCTGTATGTTAAGGTGAAGCTACTAAAATGGTACAGGCAGATTCTGAAATACAGTAACCACAAACCAAGCAAACAATCCCACCAAACTACAGAGATGGAAAGGTCACACACACAACAGGAAGTTAAACAAATAAACACAACCCAAGAATATCTGTGACAACAGCGATAGCAAAGCGTCCCCCTTCGAGTTACAGGAATTCTAACTGCAATGCTATGCCATCCAGAGGCAGCCAGCAGGCCTCTGGGAGGAACCCAGCCCTAACCCTGAGTTCTCTCAGTCTGCCCTATGTCTGCCTAATTTTAGTGTGTGAATTATTGTTTTTAAAGAGTTATTTATTTTATTTATGTGAGCACATTGTAGTTCTCTTCAGACACACGAGAGAAGGGCATCTGAACCCATTGTGAGCCACCATGTGGTTGCTGGGATTTGAACTCAGGACCCCTGGAAGAGCAGTCAGTGCTCTTAACCGCTGAGCCATCTCTCCAGTCCCAAGTGTATCCGAATAACTCACCTCCTAGGTCGCAAATAACTAGACACTGGTTATCTATAAAAATGAAACTGTTAGTGACATTGCCTGTCACTTACAGAGAGACACTTTAAGTTGGGCTGAGTGTCCAGGGAGGTAAGCCAGGTTCTGGAATTCTGTTGCTTCCCTGATGTCTCCCTGTAGACCCAGCTTGGTTTCATTTACACCATTCGTGAAGCCTCCTTCGGAGGGCCAGTTGACACATGAGCTGGGTCAACCTCAGAACCTCTGCTGTTCCCTCTGGACACGCCTGTCTCCAACTCCACTGGTCTCTGAAACAAAAGTGAGTTTCCTTGCCTTCCTATCGTACAGGCCAGGCTCTGTTGCAGGCTGGGCAGAGCTTGGAACACTAGCCACTCCAGATGAAGACCAAGTGGCTGGTTAGTACATCTCTAGAAAGTCAAGGTTAAGGGGCTGGTGAGATGACTCAGTGGTTAAGAGCACTGACTGCTCTCCCGAAGGTCCTGAGTTCAAATCCCAGCAACCACATGGTGGCTCACAACCATCCATAATGAGATCTGACGCCCTCTTCTGGTGTGTCTGAAGACATATAATAATAAATCTTTAAAAGGTTAGTTTCCTCATGTGCTTGAAAGAGTCTACCTGGGTGGTGATGGCACATGCCTTAACCCCAGCACTCCTTTGAGTTTAAGGCCAGAACTTAGTTCCAGGACAGCCAAGGCTACACAGAGAAACCCTGTCTCAGGAAGAAATGAAAAAGAAGAAAGAAAGCTGCTCCTCTCTGCAGAGGAAAGGAACGTGGTGGCAGGGGTACCATCGGGAAGCAGTCCCTCCTTAGCCTCAGGGGTTAAAGGTGACACTTTTTGAGAAAGGTTGTAAAACATTAATGGTGGGTAAAGTTCTTTCTCGAGCGCACGATTCGAGAACTGGGTGGTGTTTGCCCTGTAAAGGGCACCGTGTTTGCGAAGGGTAATTTGGAATTGGCAGCACCAATGTCCCCTTAGCTTCCTGCTGCACTGAGGTCAGTGTGGCAGGTCACATCAGGAGCCTCGGAAGTGTCGGGATAAATGTTGAATATTGAGTGAGGATGGCTAGCTGTCTGGAGCCACCAGGACTTCCTATGGCTCCTGTCAAATTAGCTAACCGCTCGCAGATGCACTGAGGGCAGAGCACGGGAGAGCCGAAGACCTGGAGTCTCGCAGCTGACAACCTCTGATGTTGATGTGGTCTCTCATCCCAGACCTCTGGGCGACCTAGGACCTTGGACACAGTCTGCATCCAGGAAGTGCTGCGTTTTGTCCGCCCCCCTCCCAGCTCTGTCTCTTTTCTTTAATTGGATAAGTAAGTCCATTGTGAGCATTTACTGAGCAAACAAATGGGAGCTGTCACCTGCCCTGCACTAGTGGCCTGCTGTTCCCCACGGCACTTTGCCTCTTGCTAGGGAGGCACAGGTGTTACACGGCATGGGTGGAAACAGGGTCAGACCAGTGGAGCCAGGAGCCTGTACGTAGGTGCTTAAGCACTCCCTACAGGAAGTCAGGAAGCTCAGAGGACCATATGGGTCCAGGGCTGAGGCCGGAAGGTGCTTGTGGGCAAAGATCAGGTTGCCTTGGTGGGGGGGGGGGACTGGATGGGTGTGGATAAATAAGGAATGCTTTCAGGATGTGGGAAACTGGGCTTTAGAAATTGGCCTGATCCCACCTTAGCCTTTCAAATAAATATCTTAGCCTTTCAAATAAATAGCCAAAGGCATAACTTGAGTCTGCTACTGCAGGAAGCATCGATACCACACTGAGGTCTTACTATTTCATAATTTGTGGTTTGGAGGCATGGCCTTCACCAGCATGGGCTTGAAAAGGTCATCGAGTCCCAGCACTGGGCAGGGGGTTGAGAAATCACATTTAAAAATTTTTTTTAAAGATGTATTTATTTATTATATGTAAGTACACTGTAGCTGTCTTCAGACACCCCAGAAGAAGGCATCAGATCTCATTACAGGTGGTTGTGAGCCACCGTGTGGTTGCTGGGATTTGAACTCACAACTGTCGGAAGAGCAGTTGCCGCTCTTAACTGCTGAAACATCTCTCCAGCCCGGGAAATCACTGACATCAATAATAGTGCCTGTTGAATCCAGACAACCCTTTAAGCAGAGGGAGAAAAACTCTAAAAATTTGTCATATTAAAAAAAAATTTTAAAGGAAACTTATGTGAATGGGTGTTCTGCTTGTCTGTCTGTGCATCACATGCGTGCAGTGCCTGTAGCGGCCAGAAGAGGGCATCAGATCCTCTGGAACTGGAGATCGAGCGAGCCACCATGTGGGTGCTGGGAATGGAATCCGTATCCTAGGAAATAGCAACAAAACCTCTTTCCCGCTAAGTCATCTCTCGGGGGGCTCAATTGTCACACTTTTTGAGGTGTGTTTTATCACAAGTACACAGGAGGAGACTGTGTGCCCGGCTTACACAGAAGGCTGTTTGCCGACTTGAAGACTGAGGTCTACGTAAAAGGCACACATTACTTCTCTAGTCACAGCTGAAGAAGCAACCCCGAGGAGCTCTGCATTGTTCAAGCTGTTTTTAACAGCCTGCATCCGCAGCTCATAGGACTGTGAGGAGCCGCAGCCACAGGGGCTCAGGCACCTGCCGCTTGGCCATTCAGACCCTGCCAACCCGACCCCAGGCAGGCGGGCATGCTGGCTATGGTTCCTGGAATTCAGCTGGTGTCTCACGTTTGTAAAGCAATGAAAGGCTTACATGAAATGATGAGCGCTCCTGGAGGAGCAACGGGAACCCTGAAAGCAGACAGACTGATATTTCAGAGCCTGTGGAGTCCTGCTGATGAATTACGTTCATAAGAAGAGTGGGTGTGGTCCCCCGGCATTTGGCAACACCACAAAGCAATCAGACTAATTGGTGATTGTCTTCTAATGATATAAAAATCCAAAGCCCATCATTGAAGCAAAGAATACATCTATTTGGATGACGATTACACAGTTTAGCTGTTTGCTTTAATCAAATCATAAAATAATGATCAAATTTGGATTTGATTATGTGCCTATAAAGATAACCGGAGAGCCAACATCAGAAACTGTCAGTCAAAGTCTTTTTCAGACAATAGGCTAGCATTACAACATGCCAATGACATTTTTATCAGGTAGTTAAGTTAATTACTTGTGGTAAATGTGTTCGTGGGACAAGGATAGATTGCTGTCAACATTTGCTGACCACTTTAAAATGCTGCCTGACCATATGGGAGGAATTGAGGGTGAAATAGCATGCAATTTATTTACACCTGCTAACGTCATATAAAATCCAATAAAGACGTATGATTGGAACGCGTATGTGTTTTTCTCACCACAAGATGGCACTGTATAATTTTCTTTTCTTCCTTCAGAAACAACATGGGCTCGTGTCAAGACAACATCAAAACAAGTTGGTTGGAAAGAGTGAGTTCCACCTCTTTTCCTTCCTGAGTGAAATCCACCCCTTCCTTCCCTGTCCCTCAAGGACCTGATGGCCCCTGGCTCCTCCCCATCCCAGATTAAACAGGGCCTGCATGCTGCCCCTTTGGCAAGGGCTAGACCCATTTGACTCACCCTCCTGTTTTCCCAGAACTTAATGCCGTGCCTACAATTCTATTTGGAGATTCATTTGTTTTAGGTGGGGCAACCGAGAGACAGACAAGATGAGTAGATTGCCGAGATCCATAGCCCAGATTGAGAACCCTATTCCAGGTCGTCTGACCACCATGTTGATCACGTTTTTGCCTCGGAGAAGGGGTATGTCTATGAGAAACAGGGAAACTGATTTTAAAGTCAATTTAAAAGGCAGTTAGGGGCTGGAGAGATGGCCCAGCAGTTAAGAGCACTGACTGCTCTTTCAAAGGTCCTGAGTTCAAATCCCAGTAACCACATAGTGGCTCACAACCATAGGTCATGGGATCTGATGCCTCTTCTGGTGTCTGAAGACAGTTACAGTATACTTATATATCATAAATAAATAAATAAATAAATCTTTTTTTTATAAAAAAAAGGCAGTTAGACCCTTGGGATACCACATATGCACATGTGTACACATATGAAGGCTCCACTGCCTGTTGCCTGTTCACAGGACTCCACTCCCTGAACAATATAAAGTGGCTGGACACGCAACAGTCATGTACATGCCAGTGGGTACACATGCTTGCAGCCCCCCTGAGGAAAGGTCATGCACCCTCAGGACAATGCAGGTGCTATGGTTTTGGATCGTAAGGAGAGCCCATGATTGTAGGGACGGAAGGATAAGGTGAGTAAGAAAGGGCCTGGTCTCTGCAGCACCTGCCTTCTCTCTGCTTGCTGAGACCTAATGAGGAGGTTTCTTGAACTCAAGGTCTGAAGAATTAGAACACAAAAAAATTCAGGCGGAACATTCTGTTCCACCTGCAGCTGAAAGAGGGCATCCTCTCTCCGTTTAGATTCCTTTTCCCTCTGGGACAGACGGTGGGCCCATAGATGAGCTGGCAGCCGTCTCTACATCTGCTCAGAGCCCTGTTTTTAGCAGATACACTGTAAAGCCCAGATGTTTGCTCTTCTCCGTGGGTCAACGTGGTCCTTTTGAGATCTTTCGGTGAGTTGGAATCATTCCACTAATGAGAGCCACAGTCTTATGGGAATCATTCCTACATCTGGGACCCAGATATCTGGAGGAATACACACACCCTCCCACCTGCTTCCTCTCCCCATATAACCCCCCACTTTGAAGAGAGATGGTTCTTGAGTCTGAAGTTAACCCCAAGACAGGAAGAAATGATTGGTCCCAAAGCTCCTCTACAATCTCTCCTCTTGACTTTGGGGTAAGATAAGGCAGTGGCCTGAAAATTCCAAGAGAGAGAAGACCTGCTTCAAGCTTAAAAACCTGCCTGGCCTTTTACAAGCTAGGCCAAGAATCCAGACTGCCCATCCACCATTCTCCCATCTCTTTGCTTCCAAGGGAATCCTGGCAATGCCTATACATCCTATATAGGGCTGTACGAATCAGGTCCCTCTCAGATATTGAATACAGATCTAGTTGCTGTTATCTGACATCCCCTCTATCTGTCCTCACCCCCAACAGCACCAATGGCTAGCTGGAGGAGATAGATCACTGGGGAAATTTGAGTCCAAGCAGCCATCTGATAGGTAGGTGGGCTTTTGCAAATTTTGGAAGGTGATGGAGGAAGGAAGCAGTGACCTAAACCAAGAGATGCTACAGAGGTCCCTGGTACCCAGACCTCTGAGTAGGAAGTGTACTGACTAGGAAGACCCTTAAGTCCTTTCTGTGAAATGGCACGGTTATTTGCACAGACCCTATACATCTCTCGATGCCTTGCAATGCCTAGCATGATGCCTATGGTATCCAGACAATCGCTATTCTGGATTAGGTAGGCATCACAACAAGGAAAGATACCTGTCCACTTTTGGTCTGTGATTGGTTGAGTTCATGAAGGTAGAACCTTTGAATAGAGAGGGTCTGCAGCATCCAGTCGGGCGTGTGCAGCTGTGTGGCTGATGGAGACAGCTCAGCCAAGCATACTGGGACACTGTGGGAGGGTAAGAAATGAGGATGTACTAGTAGGTTCCGTGAGACCTTGAGAAGGGAACTGCAACTCTATCCCAGTGACGGGTGGTTTCTCAAACAGCTGGAATTTGAGAAGGAGGCCTGAGCAGGAACAGAAAGGTTCAGAGAGGATGAGTGCAGGTGCTGGCTGCGACTGAAGTCAGGTGTGACCACAGTAAACTGGCTCCAAAAAGGTGTCGGTGGAAAGGAAGAGAAATGGACGGATCCTGCCTCCAACGGAAGCCAAGAAGCCGGGTAGAAATGGGGCAAGGACTCCCCCAAAGTGCCTGCTCTCCTCTGCCAGGCACGTTTCTGCTGGCTGTCGGGAGACCCTTGCCGGTGCTGCAGATGGGAGGCTCTGTGTTCGGGAGCCTTGACCCCTCCGGTAATTAGGGAGCAATTAGGCCTGACTCGCTAGACAAAATCTGGTTGCTGTGAACTAAAATGGATTTGAAGTGGATGGCCCTGATTAAGCCTAGGCTTGTGGTTATACCCTGACAGAGCTATTACAGCTGCAGAAAAACATGATCTGACCAAGGGAGAGGAGAGCTCATCGGAAAAAGAAAGTGTTGGGAGTCGTGAGATGGACTGGTAATGAAGACGGAGTAATGGAACCAACGCCGTCTGCAAGATGAGTCGAGACAAGCGAACACCACAGGGAACATTCAAAGAGCGGATGTGGAGGTGGCAAGGTGTTTGCTGACTGTACAGGGGCAGCTTGCCCTTACTGAGTGACTGGATAGAAACCTTGCAAGCTTTCGGGAGGACCAGGGCACAGTAGGACCACAGCTGGTCGTGACGTGGCCTTTGGGGAGTCCTTGTCCCGTTACTGCCTGACTTCTCTTACTTTGGAGGCAGGACCCACCCATTTCTCTTGCTTAATCCAGGCACAGAATTGTTAGACACAGAATGGTTAGATTTTTTTCTTTTTCTTTTTTTTTAGATTTATTTATTTTATTTTATGTATAGCTGTACAGGTGGTTGTGAGCCTTTATGTGCTTGCTGGGAATTGAATTTAGGACCTGACCTCTGCTCGCTCCGGTTGACCTTGGTCGCTCAATCCCTGCTCGTCCAGACCCAAAGATTTATTTATTATTGTTATATGTAAGTACACTGTCGCTGTCTTCAGACACACCAGAAGAGGGCGTCTGATCTCATTACGGATGGTTGTGAGCCACCATGTGGTTGCGGGGATTTGAACTCAGGACCTTTGGAAGAACAGTCAGTGCTCTTAACCGCTGAGCCATCTCTCCAGCCCTAGATTTTTTTTCTTGAACCATTGTCTTCTAACTCTGTGTGATTTATTTAGCGCCATCCATCCAACCATTTCTCGCCTTGTCCAGCACGCAAGAACCCACTGTCCGTAACTGTTGACAGACATGGTATTTCGTGACTGACACGTGACTCACGGAAACGGTGGCAATGAGAGTTGATTTCTCAGAACCATTCCCCTCAGCCACGCACTGTACTCTGTGCTGTACGAGGGTTAGCTGAGCCTTGCTATATCCGTGCGGCAACTGAAGTGCAGAATCAAGCAAATCGCTGAGATGTCTTCTGAAGCTTGAAACCGCTGTGTGGGGACTGTTGGCCTGGGTGCCCACTACTCTTCAGATGGGCCAGTCCTGGTTAGGGACTGCTGCTTGAGTCACAGTGCAGGTAGTGACAATGGGAACCAACGCAAAGGTCTTTCTACCTTACTCCCTGGCTCAGAAAACAAGAAAGACAATGTTTCTGGACGTGGTGGCACTCACCCGGAGTTCCAGCACTTAGGAATCAAAGGCAGGCAGATCCCTTGAGTTCGAGGCTAGGCTAGTCTACGTAGTGAGTTTCAGGCCAGCCAAGGCTACATAGTGAGACCTTCCCCTTCCCACTGCGCAAATGAGAGGAAAGGGCAGATACGGCTGCTCATTTAAGTTCAAGGCGTGTTTTCAGGTACAAGCCTCCTGTTCAGTTTCTAGTTGTCAACGGGATAATCGGGATCACACACTGAAGATTTCCTAGGGCAGACCATAGCTGAGAGTGTATGGTCCCAAATCTACTGGACACACTCATTCTTAGCACGTTATATATCTGAGTTTTGGTTAGAAACATAAAATGGTTGGATTCTGTCTGGAGAGATGGCTCAGTGGTTAAGAGCACTGACTGCCCTTCCAGATGACAGATATTCAGTTCCCAGCACCCATGTGGTGGTTCAGAACCCTCTAACCACGTGATTTGCTGCTCTCTTCTGGCCTTGGTGGGCACTGCATGCACGCTTGCACAGATAACACACCCAGAGCCTGCAAAACAGCCAGACCGATAAAATAACAAAAATTTCAAAATGACTGAATTCTGGGTCAGTCTCCCCTGGTTCAAGGAAGGCCTTCTTGTCCAGCTGTTCTCACCTGTGTGAGAGTTCAGTGCCACCTGATCTAGAGTTATTTTGTGAAATATAAAACTTTGGTCCTTCATGATTCTTGTGCTAAATAGCAAATTCCCCTCTTACTTAGTGGTGGTCTAAACCAATGCACATTTTTTGTTTTTGATTTTTCGAGATAGGGTTTCTCTGTGTAGCCCTGGCTGTCCTGGAACTCACTCTGTAGACCAGGCTGGCCTCGAACTCAGAAATCCACCTGCCTCTGCCTCCCCAAGTGCTGGGATTAAAGGCGGGCGCCACCACTGCCCAGCCAACCAGAACTTTGTAATCACAGTTTCTGTGGGTCAGGAGTCTGGGCACAGCTCATCTGGTTTTTCTACTCAGTGTCTCTCCTCAGGCTGCAATGAAGAAATGGGCCAGTGCTTCAGTAAATCTCCAACCCCAGTAAAAGCCCGTGCAAAAACTCACAATTCAGTTACAATATTTAGAAGCTACACGCCTAGACTGGGCAGATGTACCACTACACTACTCTATTCCCCAGCTATGAGATCCCTTGCTACTTGTAGCTTCTCTGGGCCACGTGCTTCTGCTCCATCCTCCTTCCACCTCCACTTCCTCCGTCTTCTCCTACTCTGTTCCCTACTCCCCCCCCCTTCTTAAACCTCCAGCCCCACCTTTTCCTTCCACTGCCCAATCACAGGCACTAGCCTTTACTTGATCAGTTAAAATGGGGAGAAGGTTCACCTGAAATCACCTGAGTACGTGATCCTGTTTTTCTGAAGGACTGACTGTGATCCTCTAGGGCTTTAGGGTCTGGGGTCCTACCTGGTTGCTGGCCAGAGGTCACTGTTAGTACTTTACCACAGAGACTTCTCCAACACAGAAGCTTCAAAAGTGTGCATTGCCAAGAAAGGAGGAACCTTCTTTAGAAAGATGGAAATGTCGGGTGAGCTACTTCACACAGGACTAAGTAATGAAAACACAGTAGCTCACGTGAGTTAATCATTTCATACTATTATTATTATTATTATTTGGTTTTTCGAGACAGGGTTTCTCTGTGTAGCCCTGGCTGTCCTGGAACTCATTCTGTAGACCAGGCTGGCCTCAAACTCAATAATCCGCCTGCCTCTGCCTCCCAAGTGCTGGGATTAAAGGTGTGTGCCACCACTGCCTGGCCATTTCATACAATTCTTACAACTGTGAGTCACAGACATTATAATCGTTATTTACAGCAAGCATGGATTTTAGAGAAATTAGTTAATTGATTCAGGTCAATTAGGAACTAGGATGCAGAGTCAGGTCACAGAACCTTAAAGCCCATGCCCCTGACTTACACCAGGGCAGCTGAATCACCATTAGACCCAAGCATGTATGTGCCTTCTCCTTTCCAGTTGTATGGTTACCCCCTCAAGACCAGACACCTGACTTTGCTGATGACAATGGCCTCTTAGTGTGCATTTAATATTCCAGAACTTTCTTTTCATTCCACTATACGGCCACTTTTTTTTTAGTATCATATTTATCCTCTCAAGCGCTGACTCAAAAAAATAATTGCTGGACTGGAGAGATGGCTCAGTGATTAAGGGCACTGATTGCTCTTCCAGAGGTCCTGAGTTCAATTCCCAGCAACTACATGGTGGCTCACAACCATCTGTCATGGGATCTGATGCTCTCTTCTGGTGTGTCTGAAGATAGCTACAGTGTATTCACATAAATAAATAAACCTTTAAAAAAAACGATCATCATGATTCTTTTTAATCACAGACAATGTTAGGGCTGGAAAGACCCGCTTCTGGAAAGGACGTCTTCCTCAGTTATGGGCTATGGTGTGGTGAGAGGGTAAGGGTTTTCAATATGTGCCACCTGGTGACATTATGGATGTCAGCTGGGTTGGAAGGTCTCGATGGAATAAACAGAGACAGGAGGCTGTCTGGAATAGTTTGGGGGAAAGAATAATCCCTGAATAGCAGGATTCTCTTCATAGAGTTGAGGGTGACCTGAAGTCTCTCTGAACAGCCCCTTTCTGATGGAGTCAGGGCTCACCCTGGAAACCATGTTGGGTTCAGAATTCAAGAATGAAAAAGGTCTCCAGCCACTTCTGTGACGAACAAAGTCATGGGATGAAGGCTAATAAATGAAGTTCGCTGGCTAAACTGGAGATGCGACAGCTCTATCTATGGTGTTTGTTTTCGTTTTTGAGGCAGGGTTCCGCTGTGCAGCCTTGGATATCCTGGAACTCACTCTGTAGACCAAGTTGGCTTTGAATCCAGTTTCTTTCACTTGTTTCTGCCTCCTGTGCTGGGATTAAAGCCGTGTGCTACCACTACTGGGCTGGTTCTGTCTGTGTTCATCTTTAGCTTTGATCCTCATGACTCACAATCCCCCATGCCGCCGCTCCCCACCCCCGGGACTGGTATGTTAGGGTCTGGAAGGAGCCTGAGTCCTAGCTGGGCCCCATATTGTCTAACCAGGATTATTAACTAAGAGGAGAAGAAGAAGATGATGATGTAGAGTCCTGGCTGCTTGACTGCGACCAAAGTCCTTGGAAAACAACAGTCGGGACCTCAGAATCTTCTAGAAGCTGATCTTCAGAGAAAAGGAGAGACAGACGACAGGAACTGGAAGAAGAGTGTACGCTGATGGGGTAGAGCGGACAAGAGAGCGAGAAAGGGGAAGAGGGACTGGAAGGAAGTAAGAATCGGCCAGCAATCCGCACATGCGCGTGGGGCATGACTACAAGGAGCAGCGGGGGCGTGAGCTTGTGATCCCAATAGCAACACCCAGAGAATGACCTGTCAACAAGTGCTGAGACCCCTGTGGCCCTCCAGTCCGTCTTTTTTCATGTGGGTTAGTTTGACGGGAATAAAGTACATTCTAATCTTCTTCAGTAAAGATACTAATTAAAAAAAAAGTTTTAAGATTTCCGGTGGTTATCTTCGACTAACAGGAAGATCGGGTTCAGCCCTTCACAGAAGCACACCACTTTGTTAGGAAGGATTCCAAGATCGTATTTTTTCAGTCAGTGCCATTACGGAGGTTAAATCAAGACAAGGGAAATAGGAAATCCCACAACTGAAAACAGCCCCAAACACTAGAGGACTTAAGTGATACAAAAAGAAAGTTGACAATACACCAACCAGCACAATTGCTGTCAGAAATTAAGGTTTAATCGGTCCTGGCTAAGTTTGGGGCTTTGGAATTTTGAAAAAAAAAAATTCCACGTGACTCGAAGGAGCAGACAAGGTTCGGATCCACCATGTCCTGAGGCTGGTGGTAGGATGCAAAACCGGAATGTGAAGAACGGGCCACCTTAAGTCATGTCAGGATAATATTTGGGACGTTTAAGCAGCGCTTCCAATTTCCCTAAGCCGCGAACCCAGAACCCAGATCCTGGATGCCTCCCGCCGTGGAAGAGTCCTTGATGCGCATGTGCAGCTAGGCTCCTCGGCCGAGCCTCTGCGAGCATGCGCAGTCGTGGCGCGTGGGGGCCTAAGGGGCGGGACCTGGAGCCTTCGTCGGCCGCGTTCCCGGAAGTTTGGAGTCTCTGGGCTCCGGTAGCTCGTGTCCGGCGTTCCCCGGGCGGCACGTGGCTGCCCCGCCTCGGCCGGGGCTCGATCGTGGAGCCCTGGAGCCGCGGGTCTCAGTCGCGGAAGCGGTGTCGTCCCTGACCATCGCGGACGCGTTCGTCGGGGCCAGCGAGGGCCCCGCCCCGCCGCGCCCCGCGCTCCCCAGCAGGTTCATCTGCTCCTTTCCCGACTGCAGCGCCAGTTACAACAAAGCTTGGAAGCTAGACGCGCACCTATGCAAGCACACGGGGGAGGTAACCTGGCCGCGCGTGTGCGTGGCGGAGCCCGGCGCTGGGGCTGCGTCCTGGGCTTGGCCGGGACAGGCGCTCAGCAAAGACAGGTCTAGGACGTCACGGTGTTCTTGCAAGCAACAAGTGTGCACCCTTTTAATTAGAGGCGGGCTTTGGTCAGGTACCAAGGCTGTGTGGGTAAAGGTGGTCAGGAGAAGCCTTCCTGTTTGGCCCTTTTCCCTACCTCCTCTATTTTGTTTTACGCACCCTGGTCTCTTGACAGACTTACCCCTGCCATCCCTCATAACCTCCTTTGTGACTTTACCCCCGTTTCTCCTTGAACATTCTGTTTCCACATTTTGGCGTTTCTTTGTCCCTGTGTCCGAGTCAGAGTTTGCTTTCTAGATCACAACGCTGCACTTTATTTGGACACTTAAAGACTTAAAGACTTAAAGTTGTGGTTTATCATCGTCATCATTATTGTCACTGGTACTTTTTTTTTTGAGACGGGGGTTTCTCTGTGTAGCCCTCGCTGTCCTAGAACTTACTCTGCAGACCTGGCCTCGAATTCAGAGATCCATCTGCCTCTGCCTCCAAAGTGCTAGTATTAAAGGCATGCACCACCACACATGGCTTTGAAGTCGTGTTTATTGTTCCAAACTCGACGATAATTTGACAAGTACCGGTCCTACTCTGGGACTGGATCTGAACAAGCTTCTTTGACGCTCTGCTGAGCAGTGTGGCTCACTTGGGTCTTCCTGGCTGTCCACTGGCTGTCTAGTACTGTGATTGAAGTCTTGATGCCACCTTCCTGGATTTCAGAATATTTCCGTATTTAGGAAATAGCCAAGGAGCCGGGCGGTGGTGGCGCACGCCTTTAATCCCAGCACTTGGGAGGCAGAGGAAGGCGGATTTCTGAGTTCGAGGCCAGCCTGGTCTACAGAGTGAGTTCCAGGACAGCCTGGGCTACACAGAGAAACCCTGCCTCGAAAAACCAAAAAAAAAAAAAAAAAAAGAAATAGCCAACTGCTATAGCTTTACTGTGGATTCACGACAGCATCCCCTCCCCCACCCCCAGGGTCCCACTTGGAGATTGCAGTTGGGACTGAGCGCTGTTTTCTTGGTTTGCCTTTGCACGTGTAAGCATTTTCAGCGGTGGCACATTTTCCTGTCTCTGTGCCTGATATCTCTTAGTATAGACACAAGTCACCTGCGATGAGACACAACCTGCTCCTTCCTCTGCCTCGCCTCTTTGGTGTAAAACGATGCTGTGGCAGAGAGATGGGCAGACAGGCTCTCTGGGCTCATATCAGCTCTCTTGAAAAGGGGTTTGCTGGGGAAGCCTGCGCCCCGTAGGAGCAGGCTAAAACTGCCTATCAGATGCTGGCCATCCATAGAACAGTAGTCTGTGTGCTACGGTGACTTGTGGAAAGATGGGGTGTGGAACTTGGTGCAGCAGAATTGTCATGCCTGAGTGTGGCAGGCGCCTCTCTGAACGGACACATCCCTGGAGGGAAATCTGAGGTGTTGCCTGCCGCAAGACTAAGGAGATGGCTCAGGGAGGAGGGGTCCTCGCAGCCAGACCTGGGGACCTGAATTGGGTTCTTGGAACCCACAGGGGAGACGGAAAGAACTCACTCCGGGAAGTTGTTCTCTGACCACCACATGTATGCGGTAGTGCAAGTCTGCCCCCCCCCACCCCCTAGGAATAATTTTAAAAAAAAAAAGTAAGAACTTTCTTTCCTCCCTCTTTTCTTTCTGCTAGAGGCCATTTGTTTGCGACTATGAGGGCTGCGGCAAGACCTTCATCAGAGACTACCACCTGAGCCGGCACGTCCTGATTCACACTGGAGAAAAGCCGTTTGTGTGAGTGGGGGAGTAGGTTCGAGTTGGCACGGAGCCCTGGCGGGATGATTGCAGATTCTTAAGATGAAGAATAGGGGGCAGGCTGGCGAAGTGGCTTAGCGGGGAAAAAGTGCCACCAGGCCTGAGTCCGAGCCTCAGAAGCCGTCTGTGACTCAGACTGGCTCCTTCCGGTCACGAGGGAGTCGGTGACTGTATGACAGTGGTAGTTCTGTGCTCTGATTATATGAAGTCCATGTCCCTTACTGTGTCATGGAATGGCCTCTGCTGCTCTCTCTCTTCCCCTGTCTGCTTGGCTCCCAGACACGAAACTGTGCTCAACAACACTTTTTGTTCCCCTGCCATTTGGCTCCTTCTAGAACCTGTGACCCTGTCCTCTTTCCCTGCGCTTGTGTTTAAATGCCAGTGTGAGTTAGGTGTGCTTACACATTGGCTTCAGAAGTAGAGTTGACAGGTGTGGGGTCCTCCAGGACCCCTTGGGACCCGGGCTCTAAATTGGTCTCTGGATCCTATTCTCATCTTAGGGCTTCAACCCTGTTTAGGGTCCTGCTGTTTCAAGGAGGGCAAGAGACATGTGCATTTTAGGCACCGTGAGAGTTGACCTTAGCCATGAGGGCTCCTGTGTTTGCAGGGGGAGGAAGGTCAGGTTCGTAGCAGCCCTCCCATGTGCTCTGTGGCCTCTGCACCCCCTCCTCCCGTGGTGCCCTCTCATCTCTGGACCCCTCTGCCTGGGGGCACAGCGTGTAAGGAGAGTCTTCTCATGCATGAGATAAGAGAGTCTTGGTCCATTGCCTAGAGCCCCGAAGTCCTCACAAGGCGTAAAGCTCATAACTCCTCCAAGGCCAAGATTCCAACACAAGTGGAATGAACTGGGGTGGTCTGGTGACATCGCAGAGGGGACAGGTGGCTCACGGTTCTGTGCCAAATATATGCTTTACCTGTAATGACAGTACCGAGGCCAGGCTCTCTTCTTTGTTGAAACTGCAGTTTATGGTGACATTTCTCACAAGGGAAGGTTATTAGATTCTGAATTGAAGTAGTTGAACCTGAGCACTACTGGAGTCTGGGCAACATTCAGACCTCTGAGGGCACCTCCTCCCTTTGCCAGTGTTGGGGGTGGCCGGCCTGGTATGATCCTGTTGTGGGGCCCATCCAATTCGAGGTCTACGTGATGTGGTTTGGTACCTGGGACTGTCATTTTCGGGGTTGTCGTCTGCCCCCCTACCACCAGTATACGCATGTTTATGTGTGTTGTGTGTGCCCAGTACTTGTGGAGACCAGAAGATCCCCTGGAACTGGAGTTAAAGATGGTTACAAGGCACCACGTAGGTGCCAGGAACTTAGCTCAGGTCCTTTCCAAGAGCAGCCTGTGCTGGTAACCATTGAGTCATCTCTCCAGCCCCCTAATACGTCTCTTGCCATGGTGTGTTATGTTTTGGTTCATACAATCTCTTGCAGTTGTGCAAATGAGGGCTGTAATCAGAAATTCAACACAAAGTCAAACTTGAAGAAACACATTGAACACAAACATGAAAATCCACGAAAACAGTATGTAGTGAGTATGGCTTTATATGTTTCAACTTTCTATTTTTATAGTTGCTACCAAAGTGAGTTTTTGTGAACCAGATCTTATCTTGCTAGTCATGTAAAGTCCGTCGTTGGCTGTCCTCATTGTTCAAGTTTTCGTTTCGCAAACTGACTTAGGGCACCTTCATGTTACTGGTTGGTGACTGACCACCCCAGAAGAAGCACATTTGCTTTGCTTGCGTCCTTCCTTCCTTCCTTCCGTTTTTTGAGACAGGGTTTTTCTGTGTAGCCCTGGCTGTCCTGAAACTCACTCTGTAGACCAGGCTGGCCTAGAACACAGAAATCCTCCTGCCTCTGCCTCCCAAGTGCTGGGATTAAAGGCATGTGCCACCACTGCCCAGCGCATTTGCTTTTCTGAACGTCTCTGCTCTTTAAGCCTCTTGACATGAAGCATTTTCTCGGAGACTAAGTGGGTGAAAGTTTATATTCCCTGTGACACTCAGATCCGGAGAGACTTTATTGTTTAATTTAAAAAGGTCTTATGTTTTATGTGCAAGTGTTTTGCCTGCATATGTGTCTATATGCCATTATGCATGCTTGGTGCCTGTGGGGTCAGAAGAGGGTGTCAGGTCCTGTGGAACTGGAGTTAGAGAGGGTTGTGAGCTACCACTCGGGTACTGCAATCCAAACCTGGGTCCTGTGCAAGAGAAGCAAGTGTTCCTAACCACGGAGCCATCTCTCCAGCCCCTTGAAAGGACTTCAGCAACTGTTGACCCTCTGCCCGTATTAAACCGTGCGTTTATTTTTTTTAACAGTGCAGTTTTGAAGGCTGCGAGAAGGCCTTTAAGAAGCACCAGCAGCTGAGGAGCCACCAGTGCCAGCACACTGGCGAGCCACTCTTCAGGTGGGTGCTTGGCCGGTGCCGGAACTCGGAGTGGAGCGCAGAGATCAGGACCCTGGGGGGGCTCTTGGGTGGGCCCATTGGGACTTGAAGAGTCCTGTCGTGTTTCTCCAGAAACCAGTTTGCATATGTGGGCATCAGCTTGTGCGAGCCTTGTAGCCGTGGTTAAGCTTGACGGGAGGCGAGGAACTGCCCGTTCGGTTTTAGGGCACGCAGTCGGGAGGACTTTCTTTTCCTTACTATAGGACGGAAGTAACGGGGCCCTGCTTGTTCCGAGGGATTCCTGAGTACTCGGAAGGACAGAGTGGGGGTGGGCAGGGGTGCCAGGGAGCCTGCCTGTTGGGGCGGTGTCTCCCTGCACAGTTGGGCTGATGGGGCCTTGCTCCTGGCTCCCATAGGCTGCCCTTTGAGCTGGTGCAGCTGCAGTGACAGTGGTCTCACCTGCGGGCCTGTGGCCTGTCTGTGCCGTGTTCTCATTTGACCGTATGCAGCATATTGGGCAGACCACAGACAACAGCTCTGTGTCTGGTCCAGTGTAAACCAACTCAGCCTCTTGGAGTCATTTCTGTAGCCACGAGACAGGATATTTCCAGAATTCAGAGAACTTTTAGCTTGCTAACACAAACAAAAGTTGTGACTTTTTCTCAGAATGGCTTGTTTTGCTCCAAAGCTGGCCAAATCCCTTGTGTTCGTAATTAGGACCGTACTTAGTCCTTGTTTTGGTGACAGGATTGGTGTGGGAGAGACAGGATCTCGGAGCAGGGTTCTCCACGGCAAGGGCCTGCCTAATGCTTTGCCTGCTATTTTCTCAGGTGTACCCACGAGGGATGTGGGAAGCACTTTGCCTCCCCCAGCAGGCTGAAGCGGCACGGGAAGGTTCACCAGGGTACGTAGATGGGGACTGTGCCGGCAGCGAGGCGCACGCCACCAGCAGGGTGTTCTGGGTCCGTTCTGGGGTCTCACTGAGTAGACAGAGCTGTGTGGCAAGAGCCTGTTCTGTTATTTGAGCATGTGGTGACGACGCTGGGTGTCCTGCCGTTGTCCTCATTTGTACTGGTCCTGAGCACCCGGTTGTGTGCCACTCCAGTGTGCAGAAGTCTGGATGGTAGCGCTCGCAGCAGGGTCACTGGGACCCGCTCCGTGGCACTCAGTGGAGCGGCACGTGGCTGTCACCGGGGATTTCCCTGGGCTTGCAGAACGGGCAGTGGATAACTTTTTGTTTGTTGTTGTTTTTGAACAGGCTACCTATGTCAAAAGGGATGTTCCTTTGTGGGAAAAACGTGGACAGAGCTTCTGAAACACATGAGAGAAGCCCATAAAGGTAAGGTAGACAGGAGGTGAGGAAGAGCATGGGGCCTGGGGCGCTGATGGTGTGCTTGAGAGAGTGAGATACACGCGCGTGTGGTCAGGAAGGGGGTCTGCATCGAGTTCCGGTAGCGCATGGCTTCCCGGGCTGCGACAGGTGAGAGAGGCCTGCAGGCCTGCTTCTGTGTCAGAGGACAGAGGCAGATGTCATGAGGGCGTAATGTCCCGTGCCCAGTCACCATGCCGAGGACGCCTGCTCCTTGACAGTGGAGTCAGGACGGTGGGAGCCGGGAGTGAACCTGAAGGGTTTGAAGTCAGCGTAGCAGTGAGACAAGGTGACGTTTCCCTGAAGTCCCTGGTGTGTGTGTTGTCACAGGACTAGACGTGTCACTCAGTCTGGGTAACAGACAGGGAAGTTGCTTACAAGTGTGTCTCTTCTACCAGAGGAAGTAACCTGCACAGTATGTCGGAAGACGTTCAAGCGCAGAGATTACCTCAAGCAGCACATGAAGACTCACACTCTGGAAAGGGACGTGTACCGCTGTCCGCGGGAAGGCTGTGGACGAACCTACACAACCGTATTCAACCTGCAGAACCACATTCTCTCCTTCCACGAGGAGAAGCGCCCATTTGTGTGTGAGCACGCTGGCTGTGGCAAGAGGTTTGCGATGAAAGTGAGTGTCTTCCGCTCCAGGCTGGTGTGTTCACGACAAGACCAGTTCCCAGTGAGAATGGAGAACTTACTGGAAGTGCAGAACCCCAGGTTCCACTCTGACCCGACTGGGCCAGAAGCCCTGGGGTTGGGAGGCTAAACAGGCCTGTTTTAAGAAGCACTCTAGGGCAGTGGTTCTCAACCTTCCTAATGCTGGGACCTAATTACAGTTCCTCATGTTGTGGTGACCCACAGCCATACAATTATTTAGTTGCTACTTCATGGCTCTAATTTTGGTATGAATCGTAAATATGATATTCAGGATACCTGGTGTATGATCCCAGAGGAGTCACGACTAACAGGTTGAAAACCACTCGTAGGGGATTCTAGCCATGCTGAGGGGGAGCCTGGGGCCTTTATTTCTACCTAGCTGATATTCTAAGGTGATGAGGGGCTTCTGACCGTACCCTAGGGCCTGGGATAGGAGATGGGTAGCACATATGGGCAACCTCTAGACTCTGAATCTTGGCATGATTCATGGGTCAGGTGGGAACATGGGTCCTAGTGGGGAACTCAACAGCTTGCCTAAGCCTAGCTGGTGTCGAAAGAGCTCTTACTCTAGATTACAAAGCCACTGAACATAACCCAGACCAGCCCAAACCAAAGGTGCCGTGGTCACCACTGTCATTATAGCCAGCAGGGCACAGGCCAGATTTCCCCGGCATTGAGGACCGCAGCCGAGGTGGACTGAGTTAAGCAGGCAGAAGCTTGGGCGGTCACGCATGGCAGGCTTTCCCTTGTCGGGACAACCTAAGTCAGTGGACTGGGATGGAGTAAGTTCCAAGCCTGTCAGCAGGCTGACAGCCACTCTGCTAAGCTGTTGGCTCTGGTCAGGGAGTCGGGTGAAGGTCAGATTCACTACACAACAGAAAGGCAGCGGGTAGTTTATTACTGCACACTGTACCTCTGCATTTTACCGTTAGCAGACACCAAGAGTTACTGGAACTGGGGTACGGGTGGTTGTGAGCCACCGTGCGGGAGCTGGGACCTGAACTCGTGCCCTCCCCAAGAGCGGCACGTGCTCTAAGCACGGAGCCGCCTCTCCGGGCCCAGGCCAAGCATCCTCCTTTCCCTTGCGCTGCAGCAAAGCCTCACGAGGCACAGTGTCGTGCACGATCCCGACAGGAGGAGGATGAAGCGTAAAGTAAGTGCTGCTTGGCATCTGTCCACCGCCCCCACCCGCCATCCCGTGGGTCAGTCAGTGCCTGCTGAGGGTGGGACTCCGTCGGGGGCTGATGGATCCCCGTGTGAAACAGGGAATTCTGATGGGGACGAACACACCTGTATGTTTTCCTTACTCCCAAAGGTAAGACCACCTCGGGAGAGACGCAGCTTGGCCTCTCGCCTCAGTGGGCACGTGCCCCCTCAGGGGAAACAGGAGGCCGACTGCTCCTTGCCCCCCAGCACCGAGTGCAGCAGCAGCCCAGAAGACAAGCCGCTCCCCGCAGCCACTTTACTCACAGTCCACTAGACGGCAGCCGCCAGAGCAGCCTGCAGGCCTCTGGAGAAGCCGCGCTTTTCTTAATAAAATCACGGACACAGAACGTCCGACTCGCTGCTGTTTCTGTCTTTGCTCAAAGTGTCTCCTCTCTGGCTCTCTAGGGATTCTCTGTACGCCCTCTCTTCTTTCTTGCTCAGATGACGAAAAACACACATGGAGGCGGTCCCTCCTCTAATGGCTTTCGGTCTGCTTGAGAAGGTTGCTATTCCGGGCATCGTCTGGAGAATCTGATTGAATATCTCCTCCTACAAAGGACAACAGTGCACGATTAACTTGGACCAGGTGTCTGATGCTGCGGTGACATCTGAGCATGCACATGACAGCGCCCTCAGAGCTGCTGTGACAGGCTGGTCTGGGCCTCTATTTTTCCTGTGTGACCGACATCCACACAGGAACTCTGTGCTCAACTAACACTGGCGGACTTTAGTCTCCGCTCTGTCACAGCACTAAGGGTCTGCTCGCCCAAGCTTCCCCAAAATCAAACTCTGGGTTTGGGTCTTGGCAAGGTGCCCCTCATCCTGGAGGGAGGGAGGGAGGCAGATCCACCCGGACTCCCGGAAGCCTGGACTGGTTGAGCGGTGCCCTGCACGGACGTGATACGAGCTGCTGAGGCGGGAAGCCACCGTACCGTGGCTGCCTTTGGTGGTGGTGACGTGAGCTAGGTGTAAACTCCATGTGAACTCCAGGGATTCTAGCTAGCAAGGCTCTCCAGGCAGACAGAGGAGTGGCCTGTGAACTGTCTGCCTTTTCTATTTTACCTGTCGGCCACCTAGCATGTCTGAGAATAGCGTGCAGCTTTTCCATAGCTTTTTTAAGGACAATGTGTTTGGGCGTTCTGCCTGCGCTTATGTATGTGCACATGTGCAGTGTCCACGGGGTCCCGGGGATGCCAGATTCCCCTGAAACCGGAGTCACAGACTGTTGTGAGCTGCCATATGCGTGCTGGGACCTGAGCCTGGGTCCTTGGTCAGAGTGGTCAGTGCTCTAACCACTGGGCCGTCTCTCTAGCCCCTGAGCAGTTTGCATGTGGCAAATCTAATGGAAAACAGGCTAAACAGTTTGACCCTGGGAGGCTGGGAGCGTTCTGCGGTAGAGTCGTCACTTGTTGGCCCGTGTCTTTACAGTTTCTCTACAATGTTATTTTTGCCTCAAAAAGCAGGCGCCCCAAGGGCGCTCCCTCCCTCCCTCGCTCGCTCTCGGACTCACCATCTCATCCCCTGGCCGCTCTGCATCTTTCTGCTTCTTTATCGTGACTTGAACGTGGTAGTTTTTCTTAATCCACTGCTGAATCTGTTTACTCTTGGTGTCCAAATCATGCTGTCCAATATTTGAGGAGAAAATCAGCTCCTTTGTCAAGGTTGGTCCTGGTTGGGAACAGTGGAGTTGAGTGCTCCATGGCCTTGTTTCCTGCTCTCCTCTGAAACCTCTCGTCTGCCCACAGATGGTAAGATCTGAAGCCTGACAGGCCGCCACGGTCCTCCGCTCGCTTTCACCCCCAGGGACCCACCATCAGCTGCTTGCTTTTTAAATTGGGGAGACAGACATAAAGGCTTGTTTTTAACGTGCTAAATAATATTAAAACTTGCAAAGGCTGTGGGTGTGCTTGTGTGTGTGTGTGGAGGGGGGAGGTCAGGCCAACCCTGAATATTGGTCCTCACCTTCTACCTTGTTTTTACACTGTTATCCCCACTCCAACTCCCCAAAGTGCCAGGCTTGCAGCACCCACACCGGCTGCGGAGACTGGCTCTCCCTTGGTTGTGGGGCTTCAAATTCACTGTGCACAGGTACTCAGACCCATAGAACCATCCCCCAGACCCTGTGTCAGACGGATCTTTAACAATGGGGCACGAGTAGGCAACTAAGTGCCTCAGACCATACAAGGAGGTCTTGTAAACAAGGAGGGACTCCCCACTGTCACTGTGACAGTACGGAGAACAGAGGAGCTTCGGCTGATGCTGTGGCTGGCAGCCTGGTCCACTTAGGTTGGTAGAACCCAGAGTTGTTCATAAAAAGAAGAACAACTGGGAAGAGGCCCATGCCATGGAAACAGGTTAATAAATTAGATCCGTTCCTGTTCGTTGTCACGGTAATTATAATAATTCACCCATAGCCATCCTATAAACATAAGTAGGTCTTGAAAACAATGTGCCACTTTTTATTTTTAAAAAGCACAATCTGCATAATACTGTTTCTGAACATCTGTCACATTGACCTTGGCTAAAGTCCATGAGAGCACACGGAACATCTGCAGGGAGGGACTTCAACTCTTCCATAATGTTCAGATTTTTAAATCCGAATCACAGCCAGTTAACTGATTTTGGATGATAGAACAACTGTTTTATTACCTTTTCTTATAGGCCTTTAGAGTTAAAATGTTCTTATCACCCCCTTGCTTCCCATCAGTTGGCTCTGGGTCTCCATCAGAATCAAGTAAAACCTCCCAGATGTTAGCCCCTCCAGGTCTCCAGGTTCTCCAGTTTGCTCAACATTGCTGGCTGTACCATGGTTTCGCATTCTTATCCCCTGGTGAGTTTCCTTTGAATGCCTGTTTTCTGGTCAGCATTCCTGTGGTGTTATAAAAACGGGTTTTCTTTCCTCACAGCATTCAGCCTCATACTGGGAGGCTAGTGCCCTGGTCCTTGTCACACTGTGAAGGCCACGGAGCAGCCTTCCATAACTGGGAGCCACCAAAAGCTAGCCCATCTTAGTGCCCAGCTCCTGGCCTCCGAGTGGCTTCCGTGAGAAGTGCCTGGGAAGGTGACTGGCCATGTACAGAAGCAAGAGTGCTGTGTGATTCACACGATGCTTAAAAGGCAGAGCGCCAGGAAGAGAGTTAGATCTGGTAGACATCTCTCCGTCACTTCTCTGCCCCATCAGCCACGAGGCTCAACAGTGCATCTGGAGCCAAGGCGACTTCTCGCCACTCTGGCCTGCTTACCTTCTCTCCATGGGACATCAGGAACGAAGGGAACGGGGGGAAGGGAGGAATGGAGGAGGAACTGCCCCAGGAGTGATGGTGAAACCAGATGCACAGGGGTTGCCAGTTTCTCCTGTCCCTGACAGCTCCACAAACATGAGAGTTGAGCGCTGCTGGGTCGCTCAGAAGCGGTAGGTCACCCTTCCTAATGCTGCGACCCTTTAACAGTTCCTCCTGTTGTGGGGACCCCTAATCCTAGGACTATTTTGTTGCTACTTCGTAACTGTCATTTTACTACTGTCACGAATCATAAATGTCTGACACAGCACCCTGTGAAAGGGTCATCCACCACCCCTCAAAGGGTTCGCAACCCACTGTTCCAAAGGATTCGAGGCACAAACACCAGAGCACCCACCAGATTTGGGCTTGGCCCTTTCCTCTTCCCGGAGCCTTAGCCGCTCCTGGTGGATCTGTGCTCCGGTCATGAGCTGGTACTCGGGTGGCTCTGAGCTGCGGTTCCTCTGCACCAGCCTCAAGTCCTGCTTGTCCATGAGCCTGATCACGTCTGCCCGGTGCATCATCCCCAGGTCGGTGCCCTTCTCATCCAGGACACGGATAACTCGCTCGCTGATCTTCCTTCCGGTGTTAGAAAAAGCGTCCCTTCTTTTCTGTTTCTTCTCACCTTGGGTGTCTCCAGCAGTACTAAAACCTTTTGCAGACATCAGGTCCAACAGCTTTGGGGTGGACGCAATCAGGGACAGCTGGGCCGGGTCTGGCTTCACTGTATGTCTTCGGAAACATCTTCCGACTAAGTTATTGTCGATCTTTGGAGTTTGTAGCATCAACCTCTTCAGAAGAACAGCCATCCTGACAAAGTAATGGGGAAGGTTGTTACAACGCAATCACTGGAGCCGAAGGTCTGCTGCTGAGGCCGCCACAGGCGAGTCTGAGGAGCCTTGGGGCACACAGACCACCAGACCCACATGCAGGAAGGTGACACAGAGACATGAACTCTTGGCTGGCACCGTCCCTAGTGCAGCTGGAGATCGGACTGAGCAATTGGCGCACTACTTCTATCTCTTTTTTCTTCCACATTCATGACATTATTTTCTCCTAGATCCTATAGTGCCAGCTCCAAAAGCTAAGTTCATCTGGGGGTTTGTCTATGAGGATGTAGTAGAAATGCCATTTCAGGGGCTGCAGAGATGGCTCAGAGGTTAAGAGTCCTCTGCTCTTCCAAAGGAGTAGATTCCACAGGGGGTTCATATGTTCAACTGTAATTCTAGTTCCAAGGGATCTGATAAACTCTTCTAATCTCTGAGGGGACTGCACACATGTGGTGTACAGATATACATGCATTGGGATAGTCACTTGTAAAATATAATAAAAAAAATTTAATGATACTTTGATTTTAAAAAAAAAATGCTTCCTTACCACAATAAAACAATAAAAAGTGTTTCTCTCGTTTCTCATTATGCTTCTAGTCCATGCCTTTAATCCCAGCACTCTACAAAGGCAAGGGTGGAGGGAATTTCTGTGAGTTTCAGGCCAGCCTGGTCTACACAGTGAACCCAATCTCAGATGAAAATACAAATTACAAATTCATAATTATTAGTTATTATTCAGAATTCCTTATTAGGGGGCCTGTGGATTTGGGTCAGTGCTAGAGAATTTGCGTAACATGTGCAAGGCCCTTGGTTTAATCCTCAGAGCAACAAATTTGGAAAATCTTTCTGTAGAAGACAGTGGAACCAACAGCATGTGTTGCAACTGGTTTCATCCTCCGGCCACGACTAGCCATGATCTGTTACAAAGCGGACAGCAAGCCACCAGCAAACGCCATGGTGTCCGCTCTTCTGTCTGTCTCATAGGCCAGCCCTGACTGACACGCCTTCCTCTATCAAATACCTAGTTTCCAGGTCTCCCTGAGAGTATTATAATTTTGTTTGGTGGTGATACTTCATTTACAGTTTGGCAGCAGGAAGGGGCTCCCTCCAGCCAGTTGTATAATTTAAACATTAAGGAAAATGGCTGTAACTCCTTTCAACGAGCCGAATATGCAAACATCTATTAGGATGATAATTGCCACTGTGTGTCACTGTCACACCCTGGCTCCATTGAAAACTGGTAAATTGGTAATTAAACCAAACGAGCTGAGCTTTTATTCTGTATTTTTAGGAAAGTCTGTGCCCATCTGTGTTGATGAGGAAAAGTTCTCCTTCCTAGCATGGAGATGATGATAACGACGCCGACTCACTACCACTATCATTTTGCCACCAATGAAAATGGCTCATTTAGTCAGTGATCGAACACCTTCAGGTACGAGGCTGATGCCAGAGAGTCACCTACGCACTGTGTCCCGATTAAACATGTAAAAGCACTTTGCTGAGGAGGAAGCTGGCTGTCACCATCATGACCAACAGGCAGATTGGCACTGCCACCAGAGGAAAAACATGACACCCCAGGCATGCTTCCTGATGCGAAGCTGCTGCAAATACCCAGAGCTTTCCTCAGCACAGCCTCGCCCAGACTCTGAGAACAGCACACTAGCTCGGTGAGAATGAAAAGGGAAGAAGGGCTTTCTTGACTAAAAAGCTACGGAAATTACAAAATGTAATGTGTTTGAGAAAAATCCTCCAGAGAGATACATTGGGGAAACAGGAGTGCAGATTAGGTATTGGGAACTGGCGAAACGTGCCATCATTTTCTCAGTGTGAGAAAAGAACTCTCAGGAAACAAGCCCTGACATATTTAGGATCTTGACACGTGTCCTTCCGAAACGGCTCAGTGGGAAATAGGAGTTAGAAAGTGCGATTGCGGCAACATTTACTGAATCTGGACATGGGTGTTAGTTTTTCATCTCTCCATTCTTTGCTTTGTTCAAGTTATTTTTGTAATTGAAGTGTACAGGAAACAAACAAACAGAAATTGATGCCCAGAAGCAGCAGCAGCAGCACGGCGATGAAGCCAGCCTGCAGTGTCCGTGTGTCACCCTAATGGGCACGCTGGCTTTGTGCCTTGCCCTGGAAGGTTCTCACCCAGGCTAGAGTCATCTGGGCAGGTCTATGGAGCATCCTCCTGAGTAACAATGAGGCCAGTGTGTTCCTCCACAGCCTTGCTTTGGTTTCTGCCTCCAGTTACCTGCCCCAACTTTCCTCAATGATGAACTACGATTTGGACCTGAAGAGCCAAATCAACCCTTTCCTCTCCAAGTAGTCTCAAAGGTTCTGTCACAAATGGCGATGAGTGTCAGGTACAGCTTATATGTGTTCTGATTCTCGGTTAAGGTTATTTGGAAACAAGATACCTGTCAGCATCGCTTGGGGATGCTTTAAGCATCCAGGTGCCCTCTCTGCTTTTCTGTGAAGTGTCACTGAACCGGGACATTGAGTTGAGTCTCCTTTGCTTCCTCCGCTAGAGGTGGATGTGAGGTTGAGCAGAGCATCAAATAAAGATGCTGAACGGAAGACAACTGGGGATGAGTGGGACTCCTTCTTCCTTCCGAGGCAGCCATCTTGGCCACAGTACTGTGGAAGCCACATTTCTCCGTGACTTCAAATACATGCATTTATTGTATAAGATGTGTATTTCTGATTGACAGCTAGCTACTCAGATGCTACAGAAACCACGCCGTGATCTGCTTGAAAGCTAGCAGCTGACCGGCCCCACACTGAAGAAACTCTCCACACAGGAGCACGGGTACCTCTGAGCAAACATGAGTAATTCTCCCAAAATGACGAGCAACAGAATGTCACCTCAATTATGTCAAAGGGACACGAGGCCACCGGGTCATTTTAGTGTTTGATATGCACATCCAGTACGAAATGGAAATGATTTAGATATTGGGCCATAAACTGAGAGACTACGAGGTGAACCTCTCTCCGCTCGCTGTGTGTTTGGGTCGTACTGTCCCTATGTATTTTTAGAGATTTATTTTCTTCCTTATTTATGCGTATGCATCTGCCTCGTGTCTGCACACATGCATGTGGGTGCCCTCGGAGGCCAGAAGGCGTCAGACACATTGAAATGGAAATGATGGGCAGTTGTGAGCTGCCTGATATGGGTGCTGGGGACCAAATATGGTCCTCTGGAGAGCAATACACCCCTTAACCTCTGAGTCTTCTCTCCAGCCCCTGCTTATGCTTTCATATTTAGCGTCTATTATTTTTAGTAACTCCTATTAACACATAGCAGAGAATCCTCTCAGGCCTCTTCCCAGTCAATCTGTATCTCCACTGTGAGCCAGCCGCTATCCTAATTTTTACCTCCCCCGTCTGTTCCAAGAGAGCATGTGTTCTCTGACATAAGGCATCCCAGCATGCCTCCTCTCTGTGGCGGTGGTATTGCTTTATAGCTTTTCACTTCTGAGGAGTGCACCTCTGTGACACCGCGCTGCACTCCACACAGTCTAGTTTTATTATCAACAAATGCTTGAGCCGCCCGGGCCTAGGATCTTATGGATAAAGCTGGCATGCAGGTTCTTATGCCTAAAAGAGGGGCTGTTGGCCCTGTGACATTTGCACTGTCCTTATGATCCACTTTGCTCTTTGTGAGGGAGCGATGAGGGTTTGCAATGAACATTCCTAGAATACAACTTAAATGTGTCTTAGTATCCAGTTTCTTTTTTCCTCTTTCCCCCTTTTCCGAGGCAGGGTTTCTGTGTGTGTGTAGCCCTGGCTGTCCTGGAACTCGCTCTGTAGACCAGGCTGGCCTCGAACTCAGAGATCTGCCTGCCTCTGCCTCCCAAGTGCTGGGATTAAATAAAGGTATGGGCTACAATTGCCCGGCAGTATCTAGCTCCTTAAACTAGAAGCCGTGTCATTGACTGTGGTGGCTGAGAAAAAACTGCATCGGAATGAGCAAGAATCAGAAATTAATTCATGAACACCTACATGACGGACCCGGGGGGCTTCTGCCAACACACTCCCGGGCTGCAGCTTGCAGCTCCACTGCAGCCTTCCAGGGCGAACTTGCCTCAAAACCCACAGCATGCTCTGCTGTCAGAGAACACAGCATCAGCAAATGCCAACTGCCTGAACACCTCAATTCACATTCAAGGCCACAGCAGAATACCAACTGCTCTTAAAACTTTTAATACTTTTCTGCTAACATTCTTCAGTATGAACCCAATTAGAGTATCTCTAAGCTGTAATGTATTAGGATGTTTTATTCTTTTTTTGTTTGTTTGTTTTTGTTTTGTTTTTCAAGACAGGGCTTCTCTGTATAGGCCTGTCTGTCTTGGAACTCACTCTGTAGACCAGGCTAGCCTTGAACTCAGTAATCCACCTGCCTCTGCCTCCCAAGTGCTGGGATTAAAGGCATGCGCCACCACTGCCCGGCTACGAGGTTTCATTCTTAAAATTCCATTTGCGTTCCTGACTTGAGTTTCCTAATACAATATCAACAACAACAATGAAAATAAATAATGGATTGTGACTTGTGATTAGGACAGGATTTCCAATAATTTCTGAAGTGGTTGTAAACACATTAATGCTATTTAACAACACAGCCCTAAAAATTATAAAACTGTATCAGTCAACTCTGAAAAGTGTTAACTATGCTCAGAGTCTACATTATCTAATATTAAGCAAAGATTCAGGGCCAGTGAGATGGCTCAGTGAGTAAGGGTGCTTGTGTGTCTGTCTGTCTGTCTGTCTGACGTGTCTGGGCACCCACACCATGATGCCAGTGTGGAGGTCAAGGGACAGTCCTGTAGAATTACTTCTCTCCTTCCACCTTTAGGTTCCAGGCACTGAGCTGTTGTTTATTTTGCTTTGCTTACTGAGTCATCTTTTCAACCCAATGATACTGATTGTTTTTTTCTTTCTTTCTCTTTGAGACAGCATCTCATCACATAGACTAGGCTGACCTCCAATTCACAAGAGATCCTGCCTCTGCTTCCAAAGGGTAAAGCTAAAACACCAGGCACCACACCTGGCCTGACGGGAGCTTATTTCTACCATTTATTTCTTCACGTTTTTTTTTTCTGAATTGTTAACACTTCACAGTCACAAGCTCATATTGACACCTACTCGCCCCAGAAGGAATGGGTTCTAGTAGAGTCCATATTTTGTGAAAATGACTTTGGCTGTATCCTATGACTGAATTCTCTCACCTTCAGTTCCGGAAAGAGTTTTTTAAGTCCCGACACGGTGGTGCACGCCTTTAATCCCAGCACTTCAGAGGTAGAGGTGGCTTTCTGTAGGTCTGAGGTCAGAGTGGTCTATACATAGTGCGTTTCAGGACAGCCAGATCTACATAATGAGACCCTGTTTCAAAAATATCAAAAATTATAGGAAAAAAAAAAGTCCCACAAGGGGTCCGCAGCAGACACGTCCACCCGGAGGCCACCCCACCAGGATGCCAGTACCCCACAACCCCACCGTGCCCCCAAATCCGTACAAGCGGCGCGCGTGCGCACATAAACGGCGAAACTGGCTGGGATTGCCAGGCAGTGGCTGTCTGGAGCTCGGCAACTGGGCTCGACCCCGAAGCCTGGTGCTGTCGCCACCCCACGTCCACAGAGGGCTCTCGGCACAGACTGTTCCCAGGACCTGTCCTCCCACATCAGCCCTGTCGCTAAGCCCTCGCCTTAGCGTTACCTGGGCCGGGGTAGGCGAGCAGGAATAGCTAGCAGGTCGGTACGCGGACTCCGCCGAAGGACCGCGTCGGCTACCGTAGCGGGCGGAACTTCCTGAGTCTTTTAAAGGAAGGGTGCAGCTGCGGTCGGTGGTTTCCGCTAGTGGAATAAAGTCCTCCGACAAAAAAAGAATTGGGCAGCAGGCCTAAGTAACTGAAGAATTTGCTTACCAGGCTGTTAAATGCCCCCTACTTTGGCGTCAAGTCCCTGCTTTTCTCTGTTCTTCAAAAGGGAACTCCTTGGTGAAGCGGCCGAATGTGGTGTATGTTCCTTCTGTGAAAAGAAGCCTATCATTTATAGACTCTGTGTCTATAATATATAGTTTATAGAGCACGGGAATATCTTGTCTTATTTAATCCTCACCAGATAACTCAATCAGGATAATATCCGATTGCAACTATCACTGGTGCATCAGAATAGCATCCTTTTATTGCAAATGAGGAACCTGGGTCATCCTTAAATAGCTTTAGAGCCACATCCAAGTCTCCCTTTCCTCATCAGATCACAGCCTCTGGTCATGAGCCTTGTACCCGTGATACGGCAAAACCTGAAGCAATTCTGTATGACCCAAAGGCTAGCGCTGGGCTCTGCATGTCAGCCATTCCTAAGTGAAATGAAGAATTACAGGTGCTTTTTATCCAGCCAGAATTAGTCCTCCTCGCTGGGAAGATAGTAGCATAGTTGTGAGGATAAAGTGTGGAGCCCACCCCTTGGAAAGACAGGTTCATAGTGGCAGTAAGTGCCCACATTTGCGATAACGTTTCAGTAAGCACCACTGTTCTAGGCACTTAACCGGTATTGAGTTAGTTTAATCCTCAAGACACCCTCATGATATACTGCCATCATTACTCATTTTATAGATGAGGAGACTGAACATGAAGAAGTTACATGACTTGTCCTATCGTTACACCATTAGCAGAATCAAGAATGTAAAAAGAAGGCTGGAAGGATGTAAACAAGAATGTAAAAAGAAAGCTCAGTAATTAAGAGAGTGTTGCTCTTTCAGAGGGGCTGGGTTCTGTTGCCAGCCCTCACGACTGCCTGTAACTCCAGTTCCAAGAACTCCAGTGGCCTCTTCCTACCTGAGAGGTGCTTTCACACACACGGTGTACATACAGAGATACAGGCACATGTATACACACATTAACATAAATACAAATGACTTTGAGAAGATTTTAAAAGGAGAAAAAAGAGTGAAGGGGACTGGAGAAATAGTTCAGTGACGGATTGTCTTAGTTAGGGTTTTCATTGCTGTGAAGACACACTGTGACCAAGGACTCTTATAAGGGACAACATTTAATTGGGACTGCCTTACAGGTTCAAAGGTTCAGTCCGTTATCATCATGGTAGGAAGAACAGTCCTGGAGAAGGAGCTGAGAGTTCTACATCTTGATCTGAAGGCAAACAGGAGACAACTAGCTTCCAGGCAGCTAGGACCAGGGTCTTAAAGCCCATACCTACAATGTTATACTTCATCCAACAAGGCCACACCTACTCGAACTAGGCCATACTTCCAAATAGTGCCACCCCCTGGACCAAGCATATTCAAACCACCACACCGATCATTTGTTTTATTTATTTATGTAAGTGTAGGGCCTGGTGCTTGCTAGACAAGGGCTCTAACATTGAGTTAAATCCCCAACCCCAGAGCAAGAATACTTGCCTAGCATGTCCAAGCCCCAGATTCTACCCTCAGTACTGAAAAATAGAAGAAGAATAAAAAGAGAAAGAGAGAACTGACGCAGTCTGGTGCCACAACCCTGTACATTGTTGGTGTCCTTCCACCAAAGCAGTGATTGAGGAAGAGATGCTGCTCTGTGAAAGCATGCAGTAAACTGGATAAAAGGAATGTGTCACTCTTAATACACATCAACTATGCACTTAATATACAAACAAAGGGTTTAGGGTTTGATAAGGTTATGATTCAAGAAATGTAACCAGATGGACATTCCTGGACATCCCCAAACTGCAGCTTCCTGCTCAGCATCCTTCCTTGAAGACCACTTAAGCAGAGCAAACTGGCTGATGCAGCTGCCGTTGCTAGCTGTCCTAACACAATGCTGGTTTTTGTTTTTTTGTTTTGTTTTGTTTTTCGTTGTAGTTGTTTGTTTTGTGTTGTTTGAGACCAGATATTTATATATAGTCCTGGCTGTCCTAGGGTTCCTAAAGTAGACCAGGAAGGCCCTGAACTCACAGAGACCCTCTGTCTCTGCTAGGACTAAAGGCGAGTGTCACAGTGTTGGGCCTAGGATGGTGACTTTGTGCTCCCTAGAGGCCTCAAACAAGAAACAGGAGGGAAGGGTGTTACAGCTGTAATCTCAGGACTTCCACTCCTCCTTACCCCTTATTTCTTCACCTCCTGAAGTCTGCTTTAGCCTCCGTGAAATGGGATATGGCCTGCTTTAAGGAGCCATTGGGAACAACGGGCTCAGCTTGGTGGTGGTGGGATTTGGAGACTCCTGAATGAAGACAGCGTGTAAAACAAGCAGCCTGCCCCCAGGCCTGCCTTTCTGCATTTGTCTGGTGGTTCCAAAAGAAGTCCTGTCAGGATCTAAAAGGTCTCCATGGAAAGGATCTTTCAAAAAATTCTGCCTCAAATTAATTTCAGAACAAGTGGTCCTCACACACCAAAGAAAGTGATGCTGAAGTCCACGGCGAGCCTGTCAAAGAGTTCGCCCTCTGGGAGGAGCAGCCAGGTCACCCAGGGCATCCAGGACACCAGAGAGGGTACCTTAGGATGAGCTGTTGAAGAACAAGCAGGTACATGCCTCTGCATACACTCCCTTCTGCGTGGCGACTGGGGACAGTAACAGTTTTCAAAGCAAGTCACACACTAGTAAAAAGTCTTTGGTTTATTTTGAAATTGACTAGATGCTGCTGAGTCTGCATGGGCTCATGGCAGTGACTGCCAATATAGAGGGCCGGCTGAGGAGACTCTCATTCCCATTCTGCATATTGATACAGATGTGCTAGGGTGGGAGTGTACTTTGGCAGAGTGTTAGAAAGAGCATTCAAATCTTTCTGAAGATGGCCAGCCCCATTCCCTGAGTCTACAGCCAAGGATCCATGACTCTAATATCATAAACTATCATGACAAGTCTTCATGTAGACTCTCAGTCATTTACTCTCAGATGGGACCATGGGTCACTCACTCCAGACATGTGAATGCCCATGGGCTGAATAAACAAGACAAGAACTCCAGGAGGGTTAGCTGAGCTTGTGAGATCCATAGGACTTGAGAATCTGCATTTGTGTGACTTGCGTTTATTATCTGACCAATTTCCTCATGGTGTGTGTCAGGACCCTCATGGCACCACACTCTAGATCAATTAAATGTTTCCTTTGTCAGAAACTGATGACACCAATTTTTAAAACCCATCAGCAACTGTAACCAAGCATAGTAAGTGTGTCTGAGTCTACACGTTGTAACAAGTTTCCCAAAAGCTTTCATGCGTGTGAAATGCAATATTTACAAATGGAGATACGTTTCTCTTCTACACAGTCTTTTTGCTCAACCGAATGAAGCAGAAAATGGATTCAAAAATCCCCTTCAGAAAAGCAAGATGTTGGGTTTTGGAGTGATTTTGCTAACTTCTGTCACTGATGTGTGTTTGTGTGTGTGTGTGTGTGTGTGTATGGTGTGTACAAATATGTGGGACCAGAGGATCAGAGGTCAACCTTGGGTGTTGTGCCTCAGTTATTGTCTTTTGACAAATTTTGGCAAAGTCTTTCATTGGGTTTGGACCTCTTCCATTAGGCTGGGCTGTCTGGACAGGACTGCCAAGGATCCTCCTGTGTCTGCCCCCCTCAGCGCTGGGATTGCAAGTGTGTACCACCACACCCAGCTTTTTACACGGGTGCTGGGAATTGAACTCGGGTCCTCCTGCTTGCCTAGCCGGCACTTTATTAGCTGAGCTATATCCTCAGACCCAACTTCCTTCATTGATGAAACCATCAAAGCAAGTATTTCTCACTGCTTACATATCACGCCCTACAGAACAGTGCAGGCCATGAAGACTCACAGGACACTCCGTGCTCTTGACCGTGGGGGTCACAGCAAAACACGACCAAGATATCCCCCGTCGCTTACATTTTCATAAGACAACACTGCTTTTAAACACCACGGGAACCTTCTGGTTCCTTGCTATGTAAGGAAGCTCTGCCAGTAAGTATATCAGTGAAGGAATGTCTGGACTGTCACTCTCCTTGAGGCCAGTAGAATTAGAGGCCAATTTCTCTTCTTTTACAAGTCCCCGGAGTGTGGAGTTTTGCATGTGTGCTGTACAGAGAAGACAGTCCACTGTCCATTTGGGGTCGCTGTTTTACACCGTCCCCCCCCCCCCAAAAAAAACCTGCTAAGTTCCCCAGGCAAAGATTTTTAAAGGCTGCTTTGTTAGCAGCCCTATGCAGCCCTGGCCCTGCCAACATGGAAGTGAAAACTGTGTTTTTCTTCTTCTTTCTTTCTTCTTCTTCCTTTTTTTTGCAACAGTAAATCTACCAATTTTCCAGTCAGCTGAACAGCAATAGGCTGATCTGTGTAACGTCTGCGCCCACAAAGGAAACCTGGATCTCAGCCGCTTGAATGCCTGACTCGGCCACGTGGTCCTCGATGGGTAGACACCCTTACAGCTTGCGTCTCGAAGGATGCGAGTCGGCCACTGTCACCTGCTTCTCGGCCCCAGGTGCTGACCCCTCGGGCGACAAGGGGCCTCCAGGCAGGGTGGCAGCGAGGCTGGGTCTTTGTGTGGTACTGAGAAGCCTTTTCCAAATCCGGAGCCAGCTTTCTCCAGCAGCCTCAGGAGGCAGAGAAAGGCGAGGTGAAGGTCGGCCCCAGGGTCACGGTGGGTTAAATTTAGTTAACATCAGAGGTTGTAGCTTCTAACAAGGGCTTCAAGAAAACTTACTGGAAGATGTAATTTGTTCTTTCTTTGCCTATCTCTTCTCCCCCCCCCCCCACTCTATTGAGCGTGACAGCTTAACAAAGTTTTTGGCTTGCTGGGGGCTTTCATCCATTAGAGAATAAAAGGCCACGTTCCTAAAAAGGGATGCAGGTGGAAGGCTTTATAAAGCACCCATGATTTTCACATTGCAAGCTTTAAAATAGGCTCCCTGCTTGGCTAAGTCAAAAAATAATCTATGAAGGGATGCTGAAGAGTCCTCATTAGAAATGGAGGGACAGTGCATCAGCGGCAGGAGCTCGGTCTTCTAGAAGATTCTTTGTATTTTTCCCTGAGTCATCTTAGGATAGGATTTCTAGCCAGTTAGAAATTCTCAAAGAAGACTTTCTTAAATTACCCATGAGGTAAACCTCTCTAAACCAAGAACATAATCCCGGGCAGGAGTTGCTTTTTTTTTTTTTTGCATTTCTGGTAAGTCAAACAAATTTTTGAACAGAAGATACTCTGTTGTCTTTCTTAGGATTTATCTTATTTCATTTTATTTGTATGTAGATGAGTCTTTTGACTGCATGTATGTATGTGTTCGATGTGCATGCCGGGTACCTGTGGAGGCCAAAAGAGGACTTTTGATTCTCTAGAATTGGAGTTACAGATGGTTGTGAGCCTCTATGGGTGCCGGGAATCGAACCCATGTCCTCTTGCAGGAGCAGCCAGTGCTCTTAGCCACTGAGCTTTTTCTCTTGTGATACAGCTGTTTCACAGTTTATATTCACGAACGGACTCCTGTGAAAGGATGCTCTGGTGCTGAACACTATACCCAGAACCCACAAGACCTGGGTAGAAGTTTGGTTTATGGGAAGCTAGAGAGCAGACTGGTAGCTTGCCAACTTGAGATAGGAGATCAGTTGAGCATAGATGGTTATTTGTGACAGACGTACTGACTGGAAATCTGTCCTCCCTCTTTGTAAGGCTTTAGCGACATATGCCTGCCTCAGAGCTATCCCTTACAGAAAGGTATGACTGTGTGCCAGTAGAATATGGCAATGCATCTGTCTGGACATGGACAATCTACCAACAGCCACACCCCTCAAAAAAAACCCAAATAAACAAACAAACAAAACCCAACGACTATCCCTTCCCCTACAGATATCAACCGCCAGTGGCTCCTTAGCTAGGGGTGGTGCTTCACGAGCACTTCCGCCATCGGTACTGAAATGTTGCGTGACCTTTTGGACTTGACCTTGTGTGGGTGGAGTGCAGATGACCACAGCTGCGGTGGGTTAATGAGTATAGCGGCCATGAAGATGGCATCTCACAGCTCTCCCCCTTACGCCGCAACTCACACATTCTTTCAGCCTTTGAGCCTTGCGAGGGGGAGGTGTGGTAAAAACTTCTTGTTTAGAGTCAGGCACTCAACAGATACTTCTTCTCAGCCCTCTGGCCAGTTACCAGTTTTGGCATTAGTCACTATCCTCTGCAACCAACCTGTGTGTATAAGCGTGATTATTTATTTAGAAGGTAGTTTGACGGCATGGACATTTAGCAAGACAACAGCAGAAGGTTTCCCACTTGGTCCCACGACCTCCCCAGCCACAGACTTTGGATCGGGCTTACAGTACCAGGCATTAATTCCCATCCGTGGTATAGTCTTCAAATCCATCCAAAAGCAATTCGTTACACCGTAACACGTATACCAATATTACTCTAGTTACACATATTGTGTAGCAGGTTTGTATCACAGCATACAGGGCTCTATCCTGGGCAAAGCCATTAGTGATTCCCCCCCCCCCACCCCCGACGACCTAAATAGCACCTTCTGGTACCACAAAAGCTAGCCTGAAAGGAGGAAATGTCCCGCCCAGTTTCAACTGTATTTCCCCATGTCCCAAAGCTATGAGACGCAATCGTTTATCATCACAATCATTTGATGGTTAGATCTCACAGGCAGGGTCGGCAGGGGCAGGGTTTGCAGCGGAACTGCCTCTAAAAAGGAGCTCACAGTGGACCTGACCACAGAGAACACGTCAGCAAGGCTGCAGCTGAGGCTGGAACCGGCAGGACCGAGAGGCAGGTGAACCCTGACGGCCTCCGCACAGAGTTGTTTTTCCTATGCCTGACTCTGGTCTCTCTCCTCCCTGCACTCCCCCTGTGGAGAGAATTCAGGTCAGCACGAGGCAGATGGCTTCAGAATTTTTCCCATTGCATTTTGTAGCCATAGATGGATTTGTCGTAGTGTTGATGCTACTCCTGCTGTCTGCCGAGACCCACATTCCTTCAAGAAGTTCTCAAGTGAGTTTTGGCATGGCGGGTCTTACTGGAGACCTCAGTGTTTGTGAGGCACTTTTTTTTTTTTTTCTAAATGGGAGGCGAGAAGAAGAGAGGAAGCCAGTGGGCAGGACACATGGAATTTGGGGTGGAGACCAGGCCAATCATAAGAGGATTCCATTCGATTCCTATGTGGAGGTCCCAGCACGATCTTTGTTATGCCTTGCTGGGTTTATTTATACATTTTCATCTCCCTATTACTGTTCCTCCTCTCTCGGTGACACTCTTGGCCTTGCTGAAGAAGCGTTTAAAAAAAGAAAACTGTAATTATTAACTGCGCTCCCAGATGCGGAGTCAGAACGACACAGAACAAAGCCTCCCTTCTGGTTCCCACGCCCACCACTTCACGGGATCTGGAGTCCGCTCGCTGGCTCGCGCTGAGCAGGCTTCTTGAAATAGATGGGCTTGTGAGCCTTTGAATCCACCGGACCTTGCCTTTGCAGGCCCGCGTTCTGGCTTTTGCACTGTCTGCTTCTGTTTCTTCCTTTTCACTCGGTACTGGGGCCAGATGGGAAGGGAGAAGGTGTAGGTAGAAGTGTTTGACCGAAAGACAAATACTTTTCCTCACATTCTTGAGTTCTCTGTTTTTCTCCTCATTTTGGGGGCAGTACCAGAAGTCTGGAGTTTTGTTTTGTTTTTCTTTTCCAAGATAGGCTTTCTCTGTTTAGCCTTGGCAGTCCTGGACTGGCCCTCGAACTCAGAGATCCACTTGCCTCTGCTTCCCAAGTGCTGGGATTTAAGGTGTAAGCCACCACTGCCCCGCCCAAAGTCCAGAGAGTTAACCCCAGGCTCTCAGGACAAAGGCAGAGAGGCTCTTTGCTGCGGTTGACTGAGAGACTCAGCGAGTGACTTGGGTGGAGTCCGTGGTGAGGATGAAGTGCTGACCAACCCCAGGAACATGGGATTAGTATATTTATATATTATTTATATTTATATTTATTTTTTAAAAGATTTTTATTTTACTTATTATATGTAAGTACACTGTAGCTGTCTTCAGACACTCCAGAAGAGGGCATCAAATCTCATTACGGATGGTTGTGAGCCACCATGTGGTTGCTGGGATTTGAACTCAGGACCTTCAGAAGAGCAGTCAGTGCTCTTAAACTCTGAGCCATCTCTCCAGACTTATATTTATATTTATATATATGATGTTGCTTCTAAGCCATAAGATAACAGGGGCTTGTTGGTGTAGTAAACAAAATAGGGTTCTCTTTACTACTCACAGGGAAATAGTCCTTTGGATAGCAAGTTGTGGCACTTATGAAGTTCTAGAAAGGTGCTTGTATCCTGTATTATCCTAAAAAGCATGGAAAGTGTATGCTGTAGTGTTACTTTAAAAAAAATTCAGTTCACAAGGATCCATCCATTTATGGGACTGGGAGTTAGGTATTTTGTTTGTTTGTTTTTTGTTTTTTAACATGATGCAGTGAGATCTTTTCCATATAGGACAATGGAAACCAGTGACTAAAAGATGTACACGTATGGGTTATTTTAAAAAGGTGGGGGGAATGGAGAGATGGCTCAGTAGTTAAGAGCACTGACTGTTCTTGCAAAGGGACTGGGTTCAATTCCCTGCACCCACGTGGTGGTTCCCAAGCATCTGGAACTCAGTTCCATGGGATCTGATGTGCTCTTCTGCCTTCTATGGTCACTGCACACATGGGGTGCACATGTAAATATGTAATTAAGAGGCTTATACACTATATGTATATATATATGTATATATGTGTATGTGTGTGTGTATGTTTGTGGTTTGTGTGTGTGTGTGGAGGGTGTTTGTGGTTTGTGTGTGTGTGTTTGTGTGTGTGTGTGGAGGGTGTTTGTGGTTTGTGTGTGTGTGTTTGTGATTTGTGTGCGTGTTTGTGTGTATGTTTGTGGTTTGTGAGTGTGTGGAGGGTGTTTGTGGTTTGTGTGTGTGTGTGTATGTGTGTGTATGTTTGTGGTTTGTGTGTGTGTGTGTGTGTGGAGGGTGTTTGTGGTTTGTGTGTGTGTGTTTGTGATTTGTGTGCGTGTTTGTGTGTATGTTTGTGGTTTGTGAGTGTGTGGAGGGTGTTTGTGGTTTGTGTGTGTGTGTGTGTGTGTGTGTGGAGGGTGTTTGTGTGTGTGTTTGTGAGTGTGTGTGGAGGGTGTTTGTGGTTTGTGTGTGTGTGTTTGTGATTTGTGTGCGTGTTTGTGTGTATGTTTGTGGTTTGTGTGTGTGTGTGGAGGGTGTTTGTGTGTGTGTGTGTGTGTGTGTGGAGGGTGTTTTGTGGTTTGTGTGTGTGTGTGTGTGTGTGTGCTCACAGAGATCAGGGGAGCTGGGTTCCCTTAGAACTAAAGCTGGAATTACAGTGGTTGTGAGTCACCTGACCAGGCTGGGGGGATTAAATGGTGAGCAGAAGGTCTCTTAACTGCTGAACATCTCTGCCGCCACCAAGGCACGGTCCACATCCCAAGAACGCGCCGTAGGTCTCTTAACTGCTGAACATCTCTGCCACCACCAAGGCACGGTCCACATCCCAAGAACATGCCGTGTTCCCCATTGTCCCCTCCCCAGCTCTCAGATAGCACACTACAGCCATGCCAGACCTTTATTCTCAGTGACTCATTGTCACTAAAACTGCCGCTGCGCTGCTAATATCCTCTCTACATGCACAATGTCATGGTCTATGCATCAAGGACACGCATCGCTCGCTTCACAACAGAGACACTCTGAAACGCGTCACCAGGCACTCCGGCATTGCGCAAACATTCTAGAACATACTTACACAAACAGTCTGCCCCACTCCCCGGAACCATCATGGTGCCTGAAGTAGGACCAGGGCAGAGATCTACTTTTCAGCACGTGACTGGGTTTAATTACGTCATGTAACTGTCATGTCCGGCAATTTTTGTATTGCTTCAGTATTTTCCTCAGACAACACAAGTTTTAGAACTGGATCACTTGGCCCGTTCTCTTCTTTTCAGCTCCCAGTTCAAAATTCTTGCACTTCTTAACGGCCAGCATCCTCTTGGACGTGCACTTGGGCTCAACACACTCAAGCCTGTGCACGACCTTCTTTGTGGCTTTGGCCTTCTTTCAGAAAATCGGCTTCGTCTGCTGTCTTAGTCAGGGTCTGACTGCTGTGAGCAGACACCATGACCATGGCAACTCTCATAAGGACAACATTTAACTGGGGCTGGCTTACAGGTTCAGATGTTCAGTCCATTATCATCAAGGCGGGAGCATGGCAGCATCCAGGCAGGCATGGTGCAGGAGGAGCTGAGAGCTCTACATCTTCATCTGAAGGCTGCTAGCAGAATACTGGCTCCCAGCGAGCTAGGGTGAGGGTCTTAAAGCCCACACCCACAGTGACACACTTACTCCAACAGGGCCACACCTTCTAATAGTGCCACTCCCTGGGCCATCACATCTGCCCACCATAGCCACTCTGGGCATACAGGGAATCTTGCCCTTCTTATACTAGGTCACTTTGTGAGACTGATGCATGTCACATTTCTTACAGAAAGTCCTTAAGGTTTAGGTACATAGACCATGTTTGCAGGAGAAGTTTGTAGAAGATGATCTCATGTGCGCAGGTGAGGGCCGGTCACAGGTACAAAACAGAGACATACCAGAGGTCAGAGGACAACTCACAGGAGTTGATTCTCTCCTTCTACCATGTGGCTTCCAGGAACTGAATGCAGGCTGTTGGCTTTATTGACACCCCTGTGATACAGGTTTCCCCGTTTGATTGCTTTTGCGCTTTTTGCTTTGTCTTGGTTTGATTTTTTGAGACAGGGTTTTTCTATGTGGCCATGGCTGGCCCGGAACTTGCTCTGTAGACCAAACTGACCTTGACATCACAGAGATCGTCCTGCCTCTACCTCTGGGATTAAAGGCATGCACCTTTATGCCTGAGTTGTTCATGTACTTTTTGATAGAGAACAGAAATTAGTGGGCTCTAAGCGACCTGAGACTCCGAAGATGCGGAAGTGGAACTTATAGTTTAACTTGGGAAGGTTTTGTGTTTCAATAGAGATTTCCTTAATGTTTGGATAAATTACAACCATTCAGCCAATAATGGAAACAGAACATCCTTACTCAGTCCTGAAGGACTCCCAACACCTCAGATGGGGCTCTGACAGATGATAGTCATAACGCAGAATGCCTCCGGCCGTGCTCAAGGGACTTGCAGAAGCAGACAAATCTGGACCAAGCTTACAGGAGGATGTGAGGCAGGAGAATGAAAGACACCATCATTGGCAGGCTAGCATGGAGTGGATTCCAGCTGTGACCTTGGAGGGGAGAGAGGACAGGACAGAACAGGAATGGTAGTCTATCCAATACTCTGGCGAGGGCTGTACACCCTGGAGCACTGTTCAAACCCAACCCCTGTAAGTTCAGAGGAAGCTTCTGCACAGCGTGGGCTCAAGTTTTCTTTCCTCCGGGAACACCTTGGCCGTGCCTGGAACTGCCTCAAGGAGCTGCAGTAGCCTCTCCAGGTAGCCTCTATGCCAGACCGTGGGCATCACCTGGCAGCTTGCTGGAAATGTGGGCTGCAGAGTCAGAGCGCGTACCCCAGTAGACGTGTACTGATGGCCCACTCCTGCTAAGGACCCACTTTGGGAGTAAGTCAGGGTCTGTGGGTGCAAGCTTGTGCAGCCACCCAGGACACCCATTCGCAGAGGCCCAGTGACCAGGCTGCTGTCTACCAGGTATCAAACCCAGGCCATTGTGAGTAAGTCACATCATGAGTTTCAATACCAAATTTCAACAGTGACTTTTATTTTTAAGCAGCATACATCTTCTCAGTAGCCTTAACAGGTGCAGAACCCAAGAGCTGAAATAAACTGTTCCTCTAGGAGATGCCACTGCTGGAGAGGAAGGCAGGTTTGATCTTATCAGAGGCCTATAGACTCCAGAGCTGGGTGGTTCTCTATTTCTTGTCATTACAAAGGTCCTGAGAGATACTGTTTCACCTCCGTTTTCCAGATGAGGAAAAGAAGTTAATAATTTATCTAGGGGGCTGGAGAGATGACTCAGTGGTTAAGAGCACTGACTGCTCTCCCGAAGGTCCTTAGTTCAAATTCCAGCAACCACACAGTGGCTCACAACCATCCATAATGAGATCTGACGCTCTCTTCTGGAGTGTCTGAAGACAGCGACAGCGAGTGGGACCGCAGCGAGCAGGGGAGGGGGGTGGGGAGTGAGCAGTTGGCTCAGTGGTTAAGAGCCCTGACTGCTCTTCAGGAAGGTCCTGAGTTCAAATCCCAGCAACCATACAGTGGCTCACAACTATCTGCAATGAGATCGGATGCCCTCTTCTGGTGTGTCTGAAAAAGAGCTACAGTGGACTTACATATAATAAATAAATAAATCTTTAAAAGGTTCCATTTCTTTTTTTTTTTGATTTATCTGTCTATTTATTATACGTGAACCTTTTAAAGTTAAAAAAATAGTTTATCTAAAATCACACAAAATAACAAGCGATCTGCTAGGATTTCTCAACACACCTCGGTTGGCCTCCTTCCCGTGTGTTAAAAGCAGCACCCACACGGAGGCAGAAGCTGGCCAAAATGGGCGAGCAGAAATATACATCGTGGAGACAAACAGGGTGGCAGAAGACGAAGCTAGAAGGGTCAATGTTGAGGAACATCCAAAGTCAGGAAGCACAGCGGAAGTGGTACAATCAAGAGGTGTGGCCTTGTTGGAGGGGTGTGGCCTTGCTGGAGGAGGTGTGGCCTTTTTGGAGGGGTGTGGCCTTGTTGGAGGAAGCGCATCGTTGTGGGGATGGGCTTTGGGGTCCTATGTCTAAGCTCTGCCCAGGACAGCAGAGAGTTCCCTTCTGGCTGCCTTTGGATCGAGATGCAGAATTCTCAGCTCCTTCACCTGATCCATCTCTGCCTGCACGCGTGTTTCCCACCATGATGATGATGATGATGATGATGATGATGAACTAAACCTCTGAAACTAAGCCAGCACCAATTGAATGTTGTCCTTTAAGAAAGTTGCTTTGGGCATGTGTCTCTTCACAGCAATGAAACCCCACGATAGGTGGAGACTCAAATTGGTCAGATAGTGTTCTCAAGAGTCAAATCCTCCACAGGTCTCCTGTGCATTGGGTACCTGGCCATGACTAGACCAATCTCGTCATTCTTACATCAAATAACCATCACCTGAAACTGTGGAAAGCACTGGTCCCGAGACACTGGTCCCTGGGACACCGCTGAGCATAGGATGACAAGTGGTTTGTAGCCCAGGCTGTGCTGCGACCTGGCAGGATTTACGTGTTGACAAGTTCAGCTTTAGTGGAACAAACAGCAAGGTGACATTCTGGAGGACAGGCTACCTGTGCCCCAAGAAGTTCAAAGTGGAGGCCAGAGGAGATGAATGAGACATGTCTTTGGAGTTGTGCCAGGCTCTCCTTCTCTTTAAGGCAGAGTTTGTGTATCCACTTATTTGTTAATGGTTACTTGGAGTGTTTAAGAATGTCCATTCTGAATACGCTAATCTGACTATATTCCCCCCCGCCCCCCGCTGTGTACAGATGGAGCAAGAAGGTCCTGATCTTTGCCCTGCTAGCCAGCATGTCCCTTGATGGGACTGCCTCCCTCTGTTCCTTACTCATGGCTCTTACCCCTGGCAATACCTCCCCCCCCACCTCCCCCACAGCCAGGCCTGGCAGGGATTCTCCTCTCTCTACCTGCCTAAGGTCGGGAGTAGAGGTGTCTCTCAGGGTACTCGGTGTACCCACACTCCGTGGCTCACAGCTGTTGTTACACATCTGGATAACTCTGAGCCTTCCCTTCATCGTCAGAGCCTAGCCTAGTGTTGAGGCTTTCCACAAGCCCGGCCTCTGAGAGAAGGTCACTAGACCATAGCTGCCGGAGAGGTGGGGGTTAGACGAGGGATGAATGTTGGAGGGTGTAGCTAGAGCTGAGGCTGACTCTGTGTGAGGTATCACACGCCCTAATCTCATCTTCCTCTGCATCGAGGGGTCATTTTCCCATCATGCAGGACCAGAGGACTTACAGAGTCAAGTAGCAGCCGACTGCCTGGCACCTAGCAGGTGCTCTATGAGGCCTCTACTCTTCTCTCTCCCCACACTCCAGGTCTAACCCAAAGCTTGCTACCACTCAGAACACACCTGCTCCCCCAAAGCATCCCAAAGTGTGCGGACGCGCAGGGAAGGCAGCATTTCCCTTTGAGAGAGGGTGTTGGGGAGTCCTGGATCTCTAGTGCCTTCAAAGGTTCACAGACTTCTTTGCAAGACATGAACATCCTCCTGTCTCCAGCAGCAAAGCCAGTGAGAGGATCATTCTCATAGAGAGAATCTGACCATGGAACGACTCCCACAGGAAGGATAGCTCAGCATGACCATCAAGTCACCATTGACTGGGGGCCAGGTCACTCTTTTTTCTGCAGGTAAGCTTAGAGCCAGTAACTGGCCACATCCCTGGTCTCCCAGAGTTGCAGGTCTGGCCAGCCCCGTTCCCCACAGCAGAAAGACTCACACTCTGATTGTTCAGTGAGAACACCAGGACAGAGCTCAGCCAGGACTCCTAGGAGGACAGATGAGCTGGGTACCCAAGGCTGACAAGGGAGGATCTGTGATGTGGAATGTCTCCCTGGGGACTTCCTCTCTGGCTGTTAGTAAAGCTGATTCCATCTATGTATTTATCACCCCTTTTCATTCATAAGGACATCCTGGGCCAACCACCTTCCACAGAGCAGAACTCCCAGCAAAGAGAGGAAGAAATGTTTGCTTTTGGTGAGATTCTATCCGCATCTCTGCATGCAACATCTGCATCCAAGACACTCCAGTTTTAATAGAGAAACTGTCATGGGGTCTCCCATTCTAATCCCCCAGCCCTTGGCAGGCTGAGGCTGGGGCATCATGAGTTTAAGGCCAGTCTGGGCTACATAGTATGACCCTGTTTCAAAAAAGAGAGGCAAATTAAAAACAAACAAACAAACAAAAACCACTTACCTGGCCTTACAAGCTCCAGAGTTTCAGGGACACCCTGTGCCTCGTATGTGCACCTACCCAACAGCGTAGGGTACCTGTGAAGGGGCACAGTGGGCCACACACAGGCACAGGCCTTGAGGATGGGTGCTCACTCCAGAAGACTCTCCTCTTCAGAATGGATCACTGGAGGAAGTCAAAAAGAAGCCAGGTGTAGCTCGTATGCCACCCTCAACTGTGCCCAGATAGCAGGTCTCACCCAGCCTCTCTGGTTCCTCATATGGTTCTCTTTTAGGTTCTTTCTTTGTTTCAAGACAGGGTTTCTCTGTGTAGCTCTGACTGTTTAGGAACTCACGCTATAGGCCAGGCTGGGCTTGAACTCACTACCTCTTCTCCGAGTGCTGGGATTAAAGGCATGTGCCACCACCAGCAGGCAATGGTCTTCTTTTTGATAAATAGGGTAAAATGGGTCACATCTACGTACACTTTTATATTCTGCCTTAATAATTGACATTGCCTTTTGATCTGTTTAAGTCTTTGTTAGTAGGTTTTTAAACAACCAATATGATCTCGTTGTCCACCACAGGTTTGTTTAAAGCTCAGTGTAACGCAATGGCCACATCTCTTTCTTCATATTATTTCTTCACATGAATTGTGGAGTCCAATATGCCCCTTGAAAAGTTCCCCTCCAACACTTCCGGGGAACACTCAAGAACTCTTGATTCCCCATGGACCCTACCTGCTGATAGATTGAAGTCTCCGGGTGCCAGTCCTGCAGTTTCATATTGTGGCCACTAGGTGTCACTGTTGAAGAGTCGTCCTGAAGCCTGCAGTGACCACCCATCCATTCCCTTGTCTTTGACGTTAGCATTCTCAGGCATGCATGCATGCAGCTGCAGATATTAGACAGGACTTGAATCTTGAGGGTCTTCAAAGATGAACCGTACCTGGTTTTAAGGCCATTCCTCCACCAATTCTGAGGCCCTGCTGTGACCTTGGAAAATGAGCCTTACCACCTCTCCCCCCACATCCCACCCCGGTTTTTGTTTGTTTGTTTGATTTTCAGGGACTTCTCGGGATCTGAGCAATATTTTGTGCCTGATAGATGTTTCTACTTTCAAAAGAAACAGTGTTGATCCATCAGCACACTCTGGGCTTCATAGGCAAACCATCATCTCTAGCCCTGGGGGCTGTTCTAAAGGCGGGGGTGTGGCAGACTTAGCTAAACTTTCCAGAAAAGCAATCCTGGGTGGCATCCCTTCTTTGAGAAAGTGGGTTCCTTCTCGCCATGTGCTAGACTAAGGAGGATCTTTTTACACCGTCTGAAAGTTTTTGAAATAAAACTTTCATCCTGCTAGCCACTCATGACCCAATTATTGTCCCAGACTATATGGATTTTGTTTGTTTGTGTAGCCTTGGCTGTCCTGAACTCACAGAGAGTCACCTGCCTTTGCCTCCTTGGAGCTGGGATTAAAGGTGTGAATCACCAGGACCAGCCACTGTTATCTTCTGAAAACTATAATTATGAGGCTGACCTTTGACTTCAGGCTGGCAAATTGTCATACATTTATGTATTGGAAGAAAAGAACACACACAGAGAGAGAGAGAGAGAGAGAGAGAGAGAGAGAGAGAGAGAGAGAGAGAGAGAGAGAGAGAGAAAGAGGAAGGGGCCTTTGAATGCCTTGGAAATATATATATATATATCGTTTCTTGTTTTCTGAACAGTGTCTCTCTATGTATCCCTGGCTGTCCTGAAACTCACTCTGTAGGCCAGTGTAGACCAGGCTGAACTTGAACTCAGAGATCTGCCTGCCTCTGCCTCCCAAGTAAAGGGGTGCGCCACCACGACTGCCATGCAGGGATTTTAAGTTTATTTATTTATGTTTTTTTTAAAGTGTTGGAGTCATGCCAGATGATCCCTTCATAGATGGTCACGAGCCACCCTGTGGTTGCTGGGAATTGAACTCAGGACCTCTGGAAGAGCAGCAGCCAGTGCTCTTAACCTCTGAGCCGTCTCTCCAGCCAGCCATGCAGTGATTTTAAAAACTATCTAGGCAAGGTAGAAATGATGGCTTAGTGGTTAAGAGCACTGGCTGCTCTTTCAGGGGACCAGAGTTCGATTCCCAGCCCCCACATGGCGGCTCACAGTCATCTGTGACTCCAGTTCCAAGGGATTCAAAACCCTCTTCTGGCCTCTGTGGACCCTTCACACATACACATATGTGATGCGCACACACGCGCACACACACACACACGCCCACACTCATGCACACGTACACACATACATGCACGTGTGTGCACACACACAGGCAGGCAAAACACACATACACACACAAATATAAAAAAACACATAATAAATAAATAAGCCCAGGCATTTAGATACTTTCCAAAAAAAAAACTTAAATTAAGCTCTCAGTAAAGGGAAAGAAAGGCACTAACACAGCTATAAATCCAACACTTTTTTGAAGCCCAGGAAGGCATATTCCTGACATTGATGGGAAATTTATTTTCAAATATACTTGTCAGAATAGAAGCAGAATTACAAGAAATGGAGGGGATACGTTTTTCTGTATTTATATAATTTACAATGAGCCTGTGGCGCACGCGCGCGCGCACACACACACACACACACACACACACACAGAGCCCTTTTGTGCATTTCTACTGCACTGAGTTGTTTAGTGTTTGCTTCAGGGAAGGGAGGCAGAACACACACTGAAAATATCTTATGAAATTACCTTGGGTCATAAACTAATTTCATCCGTCTCGGCTTTGATGCTTTGATTCATTGTCTATTCGTCATCTTGGACCGGGCAGACTCCGTCCGGCGGGGGCAGTGGCTGCCGTTCCTACAGTGGAAGGCTGCCCAGAAGGAGACTGTCTCATGCACAGCGTTTGCTGTGTGCGGCAAGTACGATACCCACGATTTCTTCTCCCCCTTGCAAGTTACCCAGTAAGTATCAGGCATGTGTCCCCACTTTACAGGTCAGGGAAGTGAGGCAAGCTCTACTCCCCCCCCCCAGGGTCAGACTGTCAGCACCACCCTGGTGGGTGGAAGCCATCCTGTCACCCAGCTCCTGCTGCTTCCAAAGGTAAATGTTTGCATCCTACGGCCTGTCCATAAGGCTAGGAAGTCCCGCAGCTCTGATGCTGTCTTGGTGTCTTCCAGGCTTGGCCTGTGTTCTCCCTTTCTACCTAATTCAGACAACCTGATGGATTCCTTGTGCCTTTCCAACCACAAGAGACTACAACCTGAACAGCTGTGAACCTCACACCCTTCTTTTCTTACAATTCTGGCAACCAGAAGTTCAAAGCCATTTTCCTGGAGACTCGGGGGAGTTTTCTGTGTGCTGCAGAGGATTTAAGTGGGCTCTAGAGTTTCTGTATCTGCTTTTGGCACAACCATGCTCTGTCTTGCTTTCCTGTGGACGTGAGTGGCTGTCCAGGCCTCTCGTAATTTGGATCCCATTCCAATCTCCAATTCTTACCTTGTCACATCTGCAAAGTCCTCGTTGCTATGTGAAGTAACTTTTGAAGCTCCAGGGATCAGAACCTGGATGATGGGTGGGGAATTTCATTATTTATTTCACTACCCTGACTTTCCAAGGATCCAGTGTCAGGGAGAACAGGGCAACATGCCAAGTGAGCTTGGAACGAGCAAGCCAAATGTGCTTGGAAATATGAACCTCAAACATCATTGTGATGGGTAAGAGATTAAATTCATCTCGATCCTGCCTAATCAGCCAGCGTCTGTAGTTTTGGGTTTTTTTGGTGCCGGGGCTCGAACCCAGAGCCTTGGGCCTGCTAGAGTAAATAAAGATCTTTGAAACACTGAGGACTGAGGCTAGCAGGGAGGCCTGGGGCGGCTCTGTACCCCAGTTCTCATGCCCTGTTTCCGGAGCGCCCCAGATGCCTTCCTCCCACCGATAGAAACACACCTAAGCCCTTTGATCTCTTTGAGTTCCCTTTGTTATCTGCTTATTGGAAAGGATGTGAGAGCCACAGGACCCTGGGGAAGAGAAGAGGTACAGCGTACGGCAGAACAACCAAACGGGCCTTAGGGTCCCTTCCAAAATTGGTCTTCTAAACCATCCAATCCCAACATCCGGGACACTGGCACTGCAAAGCTGGCTGTACCCTGGGGCCTCTCTCATGCGTGAAGGATCCCTTGTTGCCGTACCCAGCTGTCTGTACCTCACACGGAAGGAAAGGGACTCTGCAAGTTGACTCAGTCCCTGCTGCCAAAGCTTATTCTCAAACCGTCATAGCTCTTTGCAAAACACACAAAGGGTAATGCTGGAGCGAATTTTACTGCAATAGGGGGAAAAAGCACACACACACACACACACACACACACACACACAATCCCCGCCACCAACCCTTGGGCCTGCAGTTTCAGCAATTAGCTCAATGTGCTAATGAGAGTCTTCAGGGGGGAACGGCATTAATTAATGGGTGAATTTCACTTTAATAAATGTATAGGCAATTTTCTAAATGCAGATGGCAGGGTCCGCTCTGATGGCTGTACCTAGAGCCACTCAATATGGTAAGTGTTGGAGGAAAGTGGTTAATTTGTAAAACGCCTCATGATACTGATTAGAAAGGGAGTTAGTAAGGCCTGTTTTCCCTCGCGCCGAACTCGTCTCCACAGTCAGAAAGCTCTATCCTTCACTTTGACAACAGCTTGACGTGGTCTGCCTTCCCGGTGTCCTGAAATGAGAGGACCCAGTCCCTGGGGCTGGGGGACACCTCCCTTTGTGTAGGCTTGCGCTCTCAGATTCTCATCCCAGGTCAGACCTTGATGCTCATGTATATCATCTCTCTGAATAAGCAGAAATGGCTTCCACCCAGGCCCCCATGAGCTCAAGGGCACCATCCGAAAGAAAATACTTCTAGAAAAATGTAACACCCCCAAAGTCATTGTTCACTTGGGGTAGAATTAGCTGAACCTTGGTGACAGATATCACACGTTGGTGATGACCGAGAGTTAAGGGACAAAGGGAGCCTTTCCTGGGTGGGACTTCCATTCCCCAGTCCACAGGCAAGCGAGCAGGGAGCTCTCAGGCTTTCCCACATTCTCCCCTGAGATGCGCGGGGAGTGCCTGAGCAGACGCCCACTGCAAGCTGTAATTGTGACAGAATTCAGCTGATCTGGATGATAGCCTTTAAAAATTACAGCAAGTCGCAATTTGTTGCGACTATTGGCTTGATAGTAAAAATCCCCATTTATCAAATAAGCTGAACCCAAAACAACTGGAAGATCTGAGTAAATAGAAATGCCCTAAAAAAAAAAAAAAAAAAGAAATGCCCTGTCCTATGACTTGCTGTTGTTCTAAGAGTCACAGTGGGGATGTCTCTGTGAAAAGAGATGAGGACAAGACGGCCCGCATTCACCAGCTCCTGCCTCCCTGGGTATCTGCCACATGTGCTGACCACGCGTGCATTGTAAATTTGTGTTGCTATTCCGAGGGATTGAGTGATTACAAACAGACCCTCCCTCCTCTTCTGCGGGTGGCATCTCTGGAGGAGACGGAGCCCCTCTCCCGCCTCCTCCTGTAATGAATAGAATCAAAGTGAATCAGATTTTGAGTATGATGAATAGATTTGGGACCCGACACACACACACACACACAATCCAGTACAGCCATTTTAAGCCTTGGAGTGGAATTTTGAAATATTAGATATCTTAGTCACAGTGAGAAAAGCCAGGCCTAGAGGGATTAGGGGACTTGTTCAAAGTCAGGTGGGTGCCCGCAGAATGCAGCCCAGACCCAGGTCCTAACGTGCACGGGGAAGATCGGCTTCAGTGTTCCAGGGCTTGTGTGACTGCTTTAGGTCTTGTTATCCCCTGATGTGCTTACTTATGAGTCCTGGGTTTTGATTCCCTGGAATTAGGCCTGGGAGAATTCTGCTGACGTGGCCTGTTTTCTGTGCTAGGGCAAAATGACATCGCAAGACTCCTATAGGAAAAGGTGCATGACTGTACAGGAATAGGATTTGCTCACGGTGCTGGAGACCCGGAAGTCCAACAGCTGGAGACCCGGAAGTCCAACAGCTGGAGACCCGGAAGTCCAACAGTCTGGGGTTAGCATGCTCCCAGCATCTCTGTAAAGTGGAAGGGCCGAGGCATCTAAAAGAATCTAAAAAAGGAAGCTCAATCATGCCTCAAAGAGCAAGAACTGCTCTGGTGACACCTCCCACATTCCACGTGTTCTGACGAGCACATACCATAGTGAAACCACTGGTCTTTGGAGTGTCTTGTTGGCTAAATTTAGATGATGGGCCAGACTTCAATCACCATGTCAGGACGCGGACAGTTTTCCCAGGTGCCCCCGACAAGTCTGCCAGAGACGCTCTTCCAATTCATGGCTCTGAGCAAGGCAGGAAAACGCCAAACTACACATTCTTTAACTTTTTAGATTTGTTCATTGTTATTTTATGTCTATGCTGTTTCCTGTGTAGGTGGAGGTGTACCCCGCATGCGCAGTGCCCGCTGAGGGTGGACTTAGGGCATCAGCTCCCCTAGAACTGGAGTTATAGATAGTTATGAGCCGCCATGACAGCCAGTGCTCTTAACCTCTGAGCCATCTTTCCAGCCCCAAACCATACACGATTTAACAAATGAGTTTCATCTCATTCCAAGAAGTTGGCTGTGTGTAACCATGGTTGAGAAAGGTTCTTTCAAAGTCCCATGAGCTAAAGGCTAGGGCCCAACCTGTGGTGACTTGGGGTTGGGGTCTAAGAGTAGATTGTGGTCTGGGGAAGTTAGGTGTTTGTTTGCATGCTCTGGAGATAACCGTTCCTGTGTGCAGCACCCCCAGAAATCAGAAGAGGCAGTGGGTCCCCTGCACCTGAAATTACTAATGATGGTGAGCTACCATGGAGGTGCTGGGAACCAAACTTGGATCCTCTGTAAGAGCAAAAAGTGCTCTGAGCTACCAAGCCATCTCTCTAGTCCTTCCTTCTTCCCCTCTTTTCCTGGCCATTATGTGAATTTTTTTCCCTCCTCCACGCTCTGTATCACAATGCTCCTCTTTCCATGGATCCCAAACAAAAGGACCTACCAACCATGAAGGGAAATCTTTGAAACTGTGAGTCAGAATACAAATTCCCTCCTTATAATACTCGAATCTTTGTTACAGTAACAGAAACCCCACTAATATAGGAGTGGACAATTTTTTTAGATTTATTATTTATTTATTTATTATATGTAAGTACACTGTAGCTGTCTTCAGACACTCCAGAAGAGGGCGTCAGATCTCATTATGAATGGTTGTGAGCCACCATGTGGTTGCTGGGATTTAAACTCAGGACCTTTGGAAGAACAGTCAGTGCTCTTAACCGCTGAGCCGTCTCTCCAGCCCTGGAGTTAGACTATCTTAAAAGCATATATTTAGAAACTTCTGGCTAAGATTTAGAGGAGGCCTTTGAAAGGCCAAGGCCATAGCCATTCACCCTGGCTCTATCTGGAGTCTGTCCAGAGGCGTTCACAGGAACCAAATGTGTTCCTTTCCACACTGATAGGAGAGAGTAAACACCACAGACAACTGGTCTCAAGTGCAGCAAGGCCTATTCTGGAAAGTTCTGCTGACTGTCGGGGGGGTGGGGGTGGAGGTGGGGGGCTGGAGAGATGGCTCTGGTTAAGGAAGTGATTCTCACCCTTCCTAATGCTGTGACCCTTTAATACAGTTCCTCATGTTGTGGGGATCCCCCCCCACCATAAAATTATTTTCATCACTACTTCATAACTGTAACTTTGCTACTGTTATGAATCATAATAAATCATAATATCTGTGTTTTCTGATGGTCTTAGGAACCCCCATGGAAGGGTCAGTAGTAATCCCTAAATGGGTTATGACTGAGAGGACCACTGGGTTGAGGGAACTTGCTGTTCTTGCAGAGGACCTGGGTTCAATTCCTAGCACCTGCACGGCAACTGGCAACCATCCGTAACTCCAGTTCCAGGGGATCTGATGCCCTCTCCTGGCTATGCCCGCACATGGTACATGTGTGTACATGCAGACAAAACATTCATACATATAAAATAAATGCTTTTAAAAAATGAGGGAAGAGCCAGGTAGTGGTGACACACGCCTTTAATCCCAGCACTTGGGAGGCAGAGGCAGGCGGATTTCTGAGTTCAAGGCCAGCCTGGTCTACAGAGTGAGTTCCAGGATAGCCAGGGCTACACAGAGAAACCCTGTCTAGAAAAATAAACAAACAAAAAAAATCAAGAAATGTGTCCAAACCCCATCCTTGGCTCTAGGTGAGGTCTAGTAGGGATTTTTTTTTTAACCTCTTCAGTAATTCACTAATTTATGCTGTACACTTTTAACTCATATTGTACCAGGAACCCATATTGTGGAGAAAATAATAAGGAAAGTCGATGTTTTTCCTGTCCCCTTGGAGCAGACTACAGTCCAGTGTTGGAGGCTGTGTTCCCATTACTGTAACAAAACACTTGCCACAATCAACTTACAAAGAGGAAAGTTAGGGGCTGGAGATCTGGCTCAGCAATGAAGAGAAGCTTGCTGCCCAGTTGTAAGGATTAGAGTTCGGATCCCAGCACATTGGGTGGTTCACAACCCAGCATAACTCCAGGCCCAAGGGATCCAAAGCCCTCTTCTGGCATGTGCACATGGAGGTACACATCACAGTCACGCAGACCTCTCTACATGATGATGCACTCACACACATAAACTGAAAAATAATTATTTTTTTTAAGAACAAAGCCTTATTTTAGCATGGCCAGGGCCATTATCTCCATGGTGAAAGTCTTACTTAGTCACAGTATGACTCTTGCCTTGTCTACCAGCATTACAGTGCTCTGTCATGGCGGGTCCTGGGTGCTCACAGGGCGGGGCGGGGCAGTCCAGCTAAAGGAAGGATCAGAAGTGATCTAGCTACTGTCTTGTCCTGTCAGCCAAGTATGCAGGTGTGGCAAGTAGGTGACTAAACCCAAGTCTAGTCCCTCAGTTCCAGTATGAAACCATGTCTATCTTACAGGACTCTACATGTCTCCAGGGAATGGATGCCCCCACCCCGTGCTGGCCTCTACAAGTTATTAATTGCTAGCTTACCAGTTCTTGGCTAGAAAGTATCTATTAAAGGCAACATTGATTCACAAGAATCTAAGCCACAGAGGGCCTGGGTGGAAATAGGGTAGCAGTATTCAGAAGGTGAGGTCAGTTTCGGGCTGAAGGTGCCGCAGGTCAGTGGCTTGGGGCCACCAGAGTTATGGCCTTTGAGTCACGGTCCCTGACCACTGGGGAGACTCTAAGGCCCTGTCTTGCCTTTCTCAAGGCAGGGCGATTACAGAGGAACAGCACGAAGAGACCAATCCATGCTTGAAGCTATAACCCATTCTGAAATCTGAAGTGGGTCCTAAAATGTCCCCACTACTCACTTTTAGGAGGAGCTCGGTGGAGGTCACCATCAACCTGACATCCCCGCTTTAAAGCCTGCTATTGGGAGGCAGGAGAAGGCCAGATTCTCTCTCTCTCTCTCAGCTTTCACTTTCTCTGTAAACATAAGAAGTGAGGACATCGCCCCTGCGCATGTCTGTGGGAGGGTTTAAGTTCATGGTTTAGATTTTAAAACTGCAATTTGAGCCCATTAGAGAAAGATCGGGCGCCGGCACACTCGGGAAAACAGTACATTAGCCTATTTCCTTCCCGTAAAGATCTGTAAAAGCCTGTGTGATTTTTGCAGAATGAGGTTGTCACAGTCAGTAATCGGCTAGCAAGGCACTAGAAGCTCCGAAATCAACCAGAGAGGGTCAAAGAGGCTCTGCGGGTGGAAATGTTTCGTCTTGACGGTCTTAATGATCAGATGGGGATAACGCTCAACCCCATCTCATGGGTGGGAAAGCTGAGGCTCGAGATCTATAAAACTGGGCCAAGGTGAGGGGCGGGAGGAGATGGGGTCAGGATTCTGCCATCTTCAACTTGCTGGTGAAAAAGCCTCAGTGGGGAAATGCTCCCTGGGGAGCACAGCTCTGAGCCTCTCAGGCGGGTGCCCTGAATTCTAGCATCTCTGTATGTTTTAGCGGTGCCACGCACGGCACAGTTACAGACTTAAGCTTCGTTTTTCTCTCATAAGAAAATCTGCTTGACCGGGAAAGCGTGAAACAGCTCCCGGTGTCTGGTCTAACTAAAGCTGGCAGAGTCTCAGCATAGCACAAGGCTGGGCAACGGCAAGGCTTGCAGGATAGCCTGGAGGGGCGACCCAAACAGGCCTCTGACTCTGCAGTCACTGCGGGGTGAGCTGAATCTTCCAGACAGTTCCCTGGACTTTTTGCTAGACCCCTTTGGGTCACTTGGCTTCCTCATAGGAAAGCCGATACAATAAAGCGGGCCACTCCTTGGGGGAGCTGAGAACAATCCATTTCATCATTTGGAGAGCTTTGAACATTGAGACTAATGATGACCGCGAACGCCGTCACTCAGCCGGTGCAGATAATCACCGCCCTGTCTAGTTGGCTCAGAAACCATGTTTTCAGAAACCCCCAGCAATTTACTAACTGGATGACACCCCGTCGAATAGGCGCATGGCCAGGAAACGTAGAAACAGGATAGAACCTGGGTTTCAGGTCTCCAAGCCGCCTACTATATAAAGGAAGAAAAAGCATTATGTCTTCCGTGGGGACTTCAGCTCTAAGCAGGAAGGAGCAGAGGCTCAGACCTCAGAGTCAAGCAGGATCCCTTTGCAAATAGCTCCTTCTCAGAAGCCCTTCCCTCTGCTTCCCTCTTCTACGCCCTGGCCCCTGGCTATGTGCCATTTACTCTTCAAATCAGAAAGTTAGCACCCTAAAGCAGTATGGAGGTTCCCCCAGAAAACTAAAATTAGAACCACCATATGACCCTAATCTCTTGGGTACACACCTGAAGAAAGTCCAAATATCAGAATCACCCAAGCACCCATATTTATTCACATCAGCCAAGATACGGAACCGGCCTAGGAACCCATCAACAGGTCGCCGTATAAAGAAAATGTGGTATAAATACTCAGTGAAGTCTTATAAAGAAGCCATAAAGAAGAATGAAATTATGTCATTTGCAAGAAAATGGACGAAACTGGAGAGATCAGGGTGTTAAGCAAATTAAACTAACAGAAAGACAAAGATCTTTTCTCTTGTATGTAAAAATATAAATCAGATATAATAAAGACAGTCCCCTAGTTAGCTTCAGCTGTCAACCGGACTGGACACAGCCCATAGCTATCTGAGGGAGTTCAGTTGGGGGACTTCCTCAGTCAGAGTGCCCTACCTTACAGGGCCTGCCACTGCTCCACTAGCTCCTGTATAACTGCAGCCATCCCTACTGGGGCAGGTCCTCAAAGGCAGGGAATGGGAGTTGGACGGGAAGGGAAAGATCCAAGGGAGACAGGGATGTGGACTTACTTAAGCAAACGCCTCCCCAGGGTCCCTGTGGCGGCATGGGCATGCATTTTCTTAGAAGAGCCCTGGTCTTGCAGTTCCCATTGTGGATGGGTCTGTCCATAATGAGAGTCAGCAGGTGTTTAAGCTGGAGTGGTACACAACACACACACACACACACCTTTACCTCTGTGGAGGAGTCAGGTAATCTACAGATGGGACCTCAGAGCTCATCTCTAAAGTCCCCTCTGGTGATGCACTTTTAAGCCCTGGGAGATGATGTGATACAGTGGCTGCCACTCCAAGGCCTCGCCGGACATGGCTTTCAGGAGCCTCCTATGCACACTGTACCAATTTTGCTCATTTGTTTGGCTTTCCTCTTACTGGTAGCTCTGTCATATTAACTCTGAGATCTCTGGGGTTCTTATCTGCATGCTTCTTCTCTCCTGAGAGTCACAGACTGAGAGCGAAGGTGAGATGAGCCCCTGCTCACGTACCCCAGACTGGAGGGCAGTGTGGCCCTGGCAGCTGCACACCACCAGGAGAGGCCTCGTGCGTCCCATCCCTTATATCAGAACAGCACCCGCAGCTCCAGGGTGGAGTGTGACGTTGTGACACACATCAACCACTCGTGCCTCAGTACTGTGCTTCTGTGACCATCTTTGCTCAACCGACCTCTCAGCGGATAGCCGGGGACTAGTCTTTCCCACTGCTCTCTGACTTAGGGAAAGACGATCTGGGCTGTTGACAGTCCCTGAATAACCTCACAATAATTTGGCCCCAAGGCAATGATTAGAGACGACAGAAAGCACAACCCTGCTGCAGACCTGGGCTCTCCCCTAGGCAAACCCTAAGTGACTCAGCCTTGTCCCAGCTGGTAGGTTTGCCAGGCCCTGATTCCCCTCGATAGGAATTCTTGGCACCTCTGGGTGGCTCTGTTCCAGCCCACGCTGCTGGTGTTGGGTCATACTGAGGCTCCCCTGGACGGAGGGTGGAGCAGGCTAGCTCACGGTGGAGTTGGTGAGCATCCCCAGATTCGGGGGAATTCTGTGCAGGGCCCTTCACCTGTCTGGCTGATAACCCTGTTTGTATCTTTTTAAATGAAGACGATCCCCCCCACCATTGTCCCTCCGCTCTGTTTACTCCCAGCCCCCGTTAGGAAGAAGAAAGGCTGGAAACTACATCCTAATGGCCCAATTAGTCCTAATGCTGCTTGGTGTTGACTGTTTAGTTACCGCCATATTGTGTACAAAACTAATTGTGGGGGAAGCAAATGAATGTCCAGGAAACAAACAGACTACTAGAATATAATTACGTGGAGTGTCTGTCTTTAGTACCTGTGCGGTGGGTTTCATTATCGTCAACAGTCCCTAAGTTGCTCCAGAGAGTGGCATTTGTCATTTTCATAGAAACTTGATAATGACATTAATTTATCTTAATGGCCTGTTCTATTGTTATAAATAGTAAAATTAGCTTAAATTGTCTTGCTTTTGCTGGTTTTGGATGGCTGTAGAGGGCCCCGCAGCAGCCGACGAGTAGATAATTTGGTGTGCTTGACAGATTTCCAATAATCTGCTATGTGGGAACACGAGTAATGCCAGAACCATTAATGTTCATTTTCCTCTAAATTCATTACTGCCCTTTTCGCTTTTATCTTTTTTAATGTCTGGGCCATTTTTCTATATTTCAAGTGGAGCCACAGAGCTATTCATGCTCAGCCGCCTATTAACATTCTGCACATAGTGAACGTCCTGGAGAAAAACAAGTCTTTATGGGGCGAGGAGCCTGCCTCTTCCATCGGTTGGAAAAGCAGGCAAAATGGGGGCCTCGCAGTATCGGGGGGCCCCGGGTGTAATTAAGTCAAATGTAATTTTAAAGAAATTTAAATGTTTTCGTTTGCGGCCAAGGTAAAACACTCATGGGAGAGCCTAAGACTGGGCAGGCATGTTGCTGACAGTAGTCGCTCCTTCCCTCAAAGCAGACTCCTGTCTCCACGTCCACAGCGTTTGGTAGGGTTATTTAATGTTCTCTACAAATCCAGGTCTAAGTAATCTCTAAAGGTATTATGCTTAATTTTATTTCTGTAAGTGAGCATGTTAGCATAGCATCTCCAGCCAGCAGGCTTATTTCTCATTTAAAACAACAACAACCCTTACAGTTTAGTATTTTTGCTTTTGGCTCCAAATCTTTATTTTGCCACAGGTCCTATTAGTCCACAAACCTGGCGGCTTCAGCCTTCCAACATTGTCTAAGTACATCTGCCCCAGATAATAAAGCTACCAATTAATAACAGGGATGTGATAAGAGATTTGTGTTTGGATAATGTACATCCTTTGGCTTACAACCACGGAAAAGCACAATATATGTCATGTATGGACAGGGTCATTGCAACACAAAGCAAGTTTTTCTTGGCAGTTAGAGCAGGGTGGCATTGGAAGTTCAGGGCTTAACCATGCTGGATGCTCCCATCTCCCCCATGCCCACCCCTCTCGGTTCCACCCCTCCTACCCTCACCCCTGCCCACTCCCATGCCCCCAGTCTCCCACACCACCCCATTCCCATCCCCACTCACTCCTTCTACCAAATTAAAACACCCGCAGGATGAAGGGGGATTGAGACACAGCATATTTGGTTTTTAAAAAATAAGGCTTGCATAGTACAAGCTACATCCTTTTAAAAATATGAACTCAGAAAGATAGAGCTAGGTCTGGTACATGCCTAGAAGCTCAGCACTGGAGAGGCTGAGGCAGGAGGATTATAAATTCAAGGCCACCCTTGGCTACATAGAGAGACTCTGTCAGGGGAGATAGAGACTCTTTTAGAAAAATAATACTTGTTTCTGACGGTGAGACGGAGTCTCCCTCGTGGTTTGCAAGCCTTCCCTGTGTGCCCTTGTTGGGTGTCCCTGTGTGCCAGGAAGAAACATTCAGTAAGCCGATGGCTTTTTAAAAAAGTAGACCATAAACCCTGGCCAGACAAAAAAGTCTCTGAAGACAGCTTTCACAGTGAAATAGCCAAACAACATTTAAAGAACTTTTCCTTTTGATGAGACGAAATTATTATTTTCCCCAACAGATACAAACACATTTTGAAAGCAGCGTGTTCAATAATATCACCCAAATGTACTCCGAGTGTGTGCGTTGCTCTACTCGGCTCAGGAGGAACGGAGGATAATGTACTGATAATGTAATGTATCGGAGGGGCAATTCATAAAATATTTATCTTAAAGCAGAAAATGTGTCTGCCTTGTTCATTTATAAAATTACGGTTGAGGAGAATTAGGTGCCAGCCAAGTCCCTCCGTCCACGTGGCTGTTGTCATCTAGAGAGTGCATTAGTGTAGGCTGTGTACCTGCCGAGGAAGACACAGCCCATTGGGGTTACATAATGGACCGCAAGAGATAAATGGAATTAGGCCATGGAATAATTAGAGTGGTACCCACCGGAGAGGCTCTAAGTAAAAGGCTCAGGGTTTCCATTAGAAGCCTCCACTTGCGTTAGTGCCAGCTGGGAGCTAAGGGAGGCAGAGGGGATCTCTAGGAGGTTCCTTGGGAAGAAAGGTGCCTTACGGGTCGTGAAACGGGGACTTGAGCCCACCGGAGTCTCCACCAATCAGGACAGAATATGAGCACTTCCGGGTATGCGGAATAACATCTGTCTGGAGTTTGGTCTTCAGGTTTGGGGTGCTCAAAGATGTCTTGGGAGAGGCTGTGCTGTGAATGGTGTGTCCTGGAGGACCTCAGCGCCGTTTATGAAACCATGCTCAGCCACCGTTCGGGTGTCACACCCTCAATACTCAGATGCCAGTCTTCTCTAAAAACATCCTTGCGCAGACTCTCCCACAGTTAATGCTTTATCAATCCTTTAGCATCCCTTAATGCAGTCAGTCTGACTTAAAAAAAAATCAGCCTCGCCACGTGTCCGGTTCCACGGTGGTTCCACAGCTCCTATTACTAGACCTCCACTGCCCTTGGGTGACTGTCCTTATTGCCTTCAGTATTGTACTAAACTTATTCTGACTAGTCTGTCATGGATTTGTCTTAATGTCTGTCTGTTAGCTTCGGGATACACTTAGGGCCTGGGGCAGGGGAAGACTGGGAAGCCGGCTCAGCTGTTAAGAGCACTTCCGGTTCCTGCAGAGAACCCCGGTCAGCTCCCAGGACCCACATGAAGCTGTACAACCACCTTTAGCTCCAATTTCAGAAGTTCTCACGCCCCCTTCTAGCCTCTGTGGGTACTGCATGCATGTGCTGCATATAACATACATGCTGACAAAACACCCATACACATAAAACTCAAAATAAATAAAATTTTAAGAAAGGTATGCTTAGTTCGACTGTGTGATGGTTCAGCATATAAAGACACTTGCCACTGAGGCTGACGAGTTCAATCCCCAGCCCATGTGGACGGAAGGAGAGAACCGAGTCCCACAATTTGTCTGGTAGCAACATTCCCTGAATTAAATAAATGTAACACAATATTGTAACGATATGCTCAGTCCTAACGGCTTAAAAAAAATGATCTTTCAGCCATTCCATTGATATGAACCTCGTACCTTGGTAATTTCCAGAGATGATTTATTTGTTTGTTTGTTTGTTTATTTTTGGTGAGTGGCTAAACTGTCTGCCGACATTCACTAGGGTAGGGATGCACTTTGGTTAAATTGTCATGGCCTCCTACCAGTCCCCAGACTGTCTCCAGGTCCCCCTTAATTAAATGCTGAGCTGTTCCTCCTCCTTCTCCCCCAGTGTTCCCACAGAATCTCTGTCCACCTCACTTTTACCCCATTCCTAATCCCTCCTCAGCCCTTACAACACACCCCCATCCCAGATGCCCTCTGCGACTTCACCCACAGCGTCACTCCGGCCAGCACAGCCTGCACACTGCCTCTGAAGCTGACAGTGTTGGGCACACAACCGTACCCTCACTGAGACAGGCTATCCCAGCAAGCCTCAGAGATCCTTCGTGTCTCTCATCAGGTGCAGTCCTCGCTCCATGGACACCTAGGTCGTTGCTAGTTTTTATTGTTGTTGTTTGACTGATGTGAATAAAGAAGACACAAATACCTCTTTTGAGTAGGATATGCACTTACTCTCTTGGGTGGACACCTCAGACTGGAGTTCCCGGGTCACACCATGTGTCTATAGCTTTAGCCACCTGCCGTGTTCCCAGTGCTCGGTACCATGGTTTTTTGATGTTTGTCACTGTGCTGCTGGGACTAGCCTTTTCCTTTTTTAAAATAATATTTTAAATTTACTCTTTGATAATTTCACATATGCGTACAATGTATCTTGGTCATTCCCACCTTCAAATCCCCCTTCCACTCCCCGCCACCCCAACCCTCAAACACTCCCTCTTGCTTTCTTTTGAAATAACCCATTGTTCGAGCTGCCAAGTGCGCATGCGCATGGGGAGCCACTCCCCGGAACTCCAGAAACCTACCAGCAGCACTCCTGCAGAAACAACTCCCTGGCCCAGTACCCATCCTCTGCCAATGGTTCCTCCACTCTGGAGCTCCTCCCCAGTCCACGCTACAGTGCTGACTGGCTTGATCCGATGTAGGTCACCGCAGGGGGCAGTGAGCTCACGGGTGCCACAGCTATGGCATGTCCCCCGGAGACTTCATTCTTTCCCATCTTCAAGCTCTCACACTCTTTCTACCTCCCATTCCTCAGGGTACCTGGGACTTTGAAAGGGTGTGTGTGTGTGAAATATGTGTATCATTCATGGCTCAATGCAAAATTCTCTGCCTTCTCTGACCAAGGCGGAGAGCGGCACTAATCTGTAAATTTTAAGTAGGCAGTTTGACAACAAATCCATTTAGCAAAACAACAGTGGTTAAGTTTTGACCCTCTAGGGACCTTTGACCTCTCCGGCTATGGGCTTTTGATCACGTTTACAGTACCTGGCATGAATTCCTTCCTGTGGGGCAAGCCTCAAATCCAAACAGAGAGCGGTTAGTTACTCTACCATCATTCATCTTACCCCCAAGAAGTGGGCAGATCTTGCCTGGTAAGCCCATGCCATGCCATTTACTGGGTAAATCCACTGGGTCTCTTCACAGTCTGCACAGCTCCTTCCAGCACCATGGAAACTAGCCAGAAGGGAGGAAAATTTCAGGTCACTTCCACCTTGATTTCCTTAAGTCCTTCAACCAAAGTGTGTCTACTTACAGTGGCAGCCAAGGGGTCCAGTGCTTTTATTATCCCTTACTTGTTCTCAAATTATTGTTTCTAACAAATTAAAAAAGTTTTAAATGACATTTCAAATATTATCTGCAAAATTGGGCGTGGTGGTACACACCCGTAGTCCTAGTCACTCAGGAGGCTGAAGGCAAGAAAATCACGTGAGCTCAGGAGTTCGAGCATAGAGACCATTCTCCAAAATTAAGTTTTAATAGATCACTAGTCACTGATAATTTCTTACTTTTGAAACAGACATTTAATGCCATTTTGTTAATTTTTTAGTACAGCTCCCAAAGGATTTGTATTTAAACACTTGAGCAAGATTCTCCTAATTTGTACTTTTAGAAAGTTATTGTTTTATATGTCTGAAGTTTTGCCTGCATGGATACACACACACACACACACACATATATATATGTATATATGTACATATATGTATATATACACATATATATACATACACACACACACACACACACACACACACACACACACACACATATATATATATATGCAGTGCCTCTGGAGGTCAGTAGAGGGCACTGGATGCCCTTGAAGTTCCAGGTAGTTGTGAGTTGCCCTGTGGATACTGGGAATGGAACCCAGGTCCTTCCCATGAGCAACATGTGTTTTTAACCACTGAGCCATCACCCCAGCTCACGAATTCTCTTCTTACAGAATCTATAGCATGAAGGGGAGGTGTGGCCTGGGGATGGTTACCACACCGGTGTGGCTTCAGGCAGGTTTGAACAGGCTTCAGATGCCTCCTTTTTTCCTGTATATAAAATTGGGATGACAATAGAACAGTTCTCACAGAGTTGTTATTAGGATGAGGTCATTGCTCATGAATAACTCTGTACAGAGTCAATGATCACTAAACTCCAGCACCACCGTCATCTGGGCTCCTCGAAGATAACTCAGGGGAAGTCAGTTCTTCCCGTGTCCTTATGTTACTCTTACTGGCCGCGCTCATACAATGTAGGCGTAGTCTAGGAATCCACGCTTTACCCCACTGGTTATTTTGTGTTGTTCTTGAGCCATTAGCATACTAAAATTGTATGGGTGTTTTGCCTGCGTGTGTCTGTGCACCATGGGTGTGTGGTGCTCACAGAGGCCGTAATAGGGCATTAGATCCCCTGGAGATGGAGATACAGATGGTTGTGAGCCGACATGTGGGTGCTGGGAGTGGGACCCAGGTCCCCTGCAAGAGCAGCTGACGCTCTCGCTGCCGAGCCTCCCCCTAGTCCGCCGTACAATAATTAACTGGGAAGTTGAATTCTTGGTTCTGTTTTTTCCTTTCCTTAGCACAGTGATCTCATCCCAGCTTGGTTGTGGTTGCTGTTTTTAGATAGATTTTAAATTATACGTCCTGTGGAGATCTTGGGGTCTCGGTGTCTCTGTATAATAATCTTTACCATTTCAAATCTTCCTACTCCCCAGAAGAAAGCCTCAAGTTTAGCTTTGAAATAACTCATTTCTCTCATTCCTTGGTGGCAGTGGCGGCGGTGGCGGTGCATGCCTTTAATCCTAACACTGGGAAGGCAGAGGTGGGTGGATCTCTGTGAGTTCGAGGCCAGCCTGGTCTACAGAGTGAGTTCCAGGACAGCCAGAGCTACACAGACAAACCCAGTCTAGGAAAACCAAAAATTAAATAAAAACAAAAAATAAATTAAAGAGATAACTCACTTCTCTTATTAAAGTTTTATTATTATCTGTGAGCAGATGTAGAAATTAACACGCCACATTAATTTCTAAATACCTTCATTTGTGTCCTTGTGAACAAAGTATTCTCATCTGCTGAACGTGATGGCATTCAGGTGTGTAGGCTATGTCATGGAACTTGGAAACCCATAGATGGTCTCCAGTGACTTTCTGTTTGTGGCCTGGTGAGAAGGTTCAGTGGGTGAAGGCAGACACTTAGCCCAAGCCCATTTACCTACATGTGAGCTCCTGGTTTCACATGACGGAAAGGAAGAACTGATTCCTGGTATCTTGCACTCTGACTTCACATGTGCTGAGTCATGCTTGCCTGACCACATACACATAACCTCAAAACAAAATATTGGGGGGGAGGGGGAGAGAGGGAAGGGAAGGGAGGGGAAGAAGAGGAGGTGAGGGGGAGGGGGAGAGGGGGAGAAATGGTTTATTCTGGTTCACAATTGTGAAATCATTTCTGATACTTAGGGGAAAGGAATTTATGCCAGAAAGAGAGGACAAGACTAGGGTCTTACGTCCTTTTAGAAGATACAACCACAATGGTCCAAAGACACGCTACTAAATACCCCCAAAGGTCCTACCACCTCCCAATAGCACCATGTTGGGGATCAAGCTGCAGACTATCTGTGGACTTCCAGAGACAGACTGGAGCAGTGAGACACATGGGTTCACCCAGCTCAGAGAGAAAGGAAACAGCGTGGTGGTTACAGGAGGAAGGGAACGAAGACTCGTTCTTAGTATAGAGTGTCTCTCAGGAGAAATACGGTAACAATGATTGCACAGCTTAAGACTGTGGCCATTCCCCCTGAACTGTACCTTCCAAATGGCCAAGGAGGTAATTTAATGTCATATATTTTTATCAGAATTAAACAGAACTGTAACAAAATATAAGCTAGAATTGGTGTTCTGGAAACAGGCCCCTAGCTGGCAGACATTATTAGTATAATAAACAGAAGCTGCATGACAGAAATTGTCACGCTCAGGCCTAGACCATCAGGGGTTAAGAGCACTGGCTGCTCTTGCAGAGGACCCAGGTTTCAGACCCAGCATCCACAGCACGGCTTACAGGCTTACAATCACCTGCAACTGCATATCTAGGGGAATCTGACTCTTCCTTCTGAACTCCTTGCATATTGCACACAGCTTGCGTTTATACATACTTGCAGGCAAACACTGATACACATACAGGGTTAGGGGGAGTGCTTTTGATTTACACTTCCTACAAGATGGAGCCCAGTCCAATCAGTGATCAAGAGCCAACTTATCAGCTGTATTCAGTGACAAAGCATCAGTCGTCCGTTCGCCACACTCCACTGGCAAGCAGCTTCCATCCACGAGTTCAGAACGGACGGGGAGAGTGACGTGGTGGTGACACATCTGCTCCAGCAGTAAGGCCACACCTGGGTTATTGTTTAACAGGGTGTGACCACGTCCATTCCCTGGTGTCTGCTTCCGTGGGAAGGCAGGAGGCACGGTGTCAGGAACTGCTTGGCCAGTATAAACTGCTCACCCAGAAACCCAAGGCTAAGGAGGAAGGCGACAGTTTTAGAGAGAAAATCATGGTGGACACGGCCAGCTCCCCGAGGGGACCTGGTCACCCTGGTATGCCTGGAGGAGCCTCTAGCTAAGCAGCTGACCCCCTCCACCTACTCACAGGGACTCTTGTACACCTCGTAGTGGCTTCAGCATCTGTCCCTTACAGAACTCATATGGCATTTAGTTACCATTGTAACAATTTACAAGGTGAGATGTTTAGCTATGAGACTTCTGCCCGCCTGGATGGGATGGAGGGATGCCATTTCTGAAAGTTTGACCCCTTCTGTTCTTTGGCCTTTCTGCCTCCATCTGGAAGGGGACTGAGTGTCCTTGTCCTTTGGAAGACACACCATGCAATGAGCCACCTTGAATGGAGAAAGCCTGGCCTGCTGTATCCTTGATTTCTGACTCTCCAGCTTGCAGAACCGTTAACTGATGCTTTGCCCTCTATATTATAGCTTGTGGCACTTTATTACAGGGTGTCAGAGCGAACCGAGACATCCTTGTTCTCTCCAGTCCTCAGCTCGTGGAGACTTGTCAAAAAAAAAAATCTCGTTTCCCAGGGAAACTGAGGTCCGAAGCACAGGCTGGATCTAGCTCCAACTACTTTTCTCAGCTCTGCCTGGTCCCTCTGGACATCCTCCTCCTGCCTCCCCTGTGACCACTTCCAGGACAAAACAGGGGGGCAGAGATAAGGTGTTTGGGAAAGGGGTAAAGAGCAATGGTGGCCACCCTTAATGAGCACACAGCAGTGTGGTATGGCCACACACACACACACACACACACACACACACACACACGCACACGCACACGCACACGCGCACACACACACACACACACACACACAGGAAAGAGCTAGTCGGTGACTCTCTTCTGCTGGGAGAAGCAGCCTGCCTCATAAAGTGCGTTATCTGGTCTCTCAGCTTTTCCACTCAGCTTTGAGTCAGTTTGAAATCAAACTTCACTCAGGATAACCCAAGAACGCAGCTCCGCCCCAGGCCATCAAGTTCCCTCTCCTCAGCTGACTGTTGGTTCTTAACCACGTTTTGACATCTGGGAGTGTAAGAATTCTTTTCCATACTTTACAAGTTAAATTTTTGAGACAGGTTTTCACTCTGTATCCCTGGCTGTCTCAGAACATGCTATGTAGACCAGGATGGCCTTGAACTCACAGAGATCTGTCTGCCTCTCCTCCTGAGGGCTGGGATTAAAGGTGTGAGCCACCACAACCATCTTTTTTTTTCTTCTCATATTATAGTATGTGCTTGTATATAAGCAAACCACATGCATGCAATGCCCACAGAGGCCAGAAGAGGGCATCAGAGTCCCTAGAACTGGAGTGGCAGGTGGTTGTGAGCTACTGTGTGGGTACTGAGAACAGAACGCAGGTCCTCTGCAAGAGTCTTAACGACGGAACCATCTCTCCATCCCCAAATTCAGATAATGTCATGTCCAGCTCTGACAAGCCAAGGTGTCAGCTGTGCTGACACATCTGCATTGTATCAAATGCTGCCCACGAGTTCCTTCCGTCATTACTATTGTCTGTAGGATTACCCCTCCCCCCCAGCTCCTTTTCTTCCTTTTTATTATTTTCTTTCTCTTCCTCCCTTTGAGACAGTGTCTTAGTTTGGGTTTCCACCGCTGTGAACAGACACCATGACCAAGTCAACTCTTATAAGGACAACATTTAATTGGGGCTGGCTTACAGGTCCTGAGGTTCAGTCCATTAACATTATGTCAGGAAGGGTGGCAGCCACCAGGCAGACATGGGGCTGGAGAAGCCTAAAGTCCTACATCTTGACCCAAGGCAGCAAAGAGAAGACTATCTTTGAGGCTTGTAGGAGGAGGGTCTCTTCCACAATAGATAGAACCTGAGCATAGGAGATCTCTAAAGCCCACCCCCACACTCCACAGTGACACACTTCCTCCAAAAAGGCCACACCTCCTAACAGTACCCCTCTCTATGGGCCATACATATTCAAACCACCATAGACAGTATCTCACTTTGTACCCACAGAAACCAGAAGAGTGTCAAATCCCCTGGGGACTGGAGTTACAGAGGTTGCCGTGTGGATGTTGGGAGTCCAATGTGAGTCTTTGGAAGAGCAACAAGTCCCCTTAGCCTGTGAGCCATCTCTCTAGACACCCTGGCAAGAAAAAAGAAACTAGGGGGTTTTGATGTGGAACACGTCGACGCTACAGATCACTTTTGACGGCACTAGCCTTGTGTCTTTTCTTTGGCCTTTGGTGCTTCTTGTAGTTTTCTGCAATACATCTTTTGCTTCCCTGGCCTCTTTAGTATTATTAACCAGCTGTGTTTGTTGTTAATCGTACGTACTGACCGAGGCATAGTTAGTCCTTCGTTAACTAGCTCCAAGTCTGCAGTAGAGGAACACACAGTCCACGCGGACGCGTGGTGCAGATTTGCATGAATTATTTTCCCATTTGAAAGCCAGACTCTCACTCAGGTGGCTTTCCAACCCATACTGTGCTGAAGTATATCCTATTTGTTCCATTAACTATTCACAGAGTCAACCGGGGAGATGTTGTTATTAATTTCAACGGAGGGCTAAAATGTAATTCTTTCTCTGTAATTGCAGGCCCGTGGTCTAAAGAGCCCATGAAAGCTTTTAATCTGAGGCTTTTTTAGAGGAGAATGATCAGAATTACACTGGGCATCTTTTGAAGGTGCATAATTATCAGAACCTCAATGACAAAGGCATTCAGAGAGCCCTATACCATGGATGCTAAACTCACATACAAGCATCAGGCAAATTGCAGCCGTAGCTACTCAGAGATAGAGAAATGGCCAGCAGTATCTACACACCTTGATTTTCTGTTTTATTACAGATCCTAGGCTCCTTGTACCACACAGGACACAGCCCATATCTTGGGGTTTGTAACACTGTGCTAAAGACTGCAACCAAAAGCAACTTGTTGAGGAAATGGTTTATCTGGCTTACTTGTTTCAGACGGTCATTGCTGGGGGATGTCAGGGTAGTAACTCAAACAGGAACCTGGAGGCAGGAACTGATGTGGAGGCCATGGAGGAACCTCGCTTACTGATTTGCTCCTCTCTCGTGGCTTGCTCAGCCTGCTTTCTTATAGTCTTATACACCTGCCTAGGGGTGGTACCACCCATAGTGGGACGGCCCATCCCCCATCAGTCAAGAACCAAGAAAATGTCCTATAGTCTTACCTACAGGTCAGTCCTATGGAGTTATTTTCTCAGCTGAGATTCCCTCTTCCCAGATGACTCCAGCTGTGTCAAGTTGACAAAAGAAACAACCCGGACAGCTGGCTCCCTGCTACTTGATGCCTTGGTGGCCCCAGAGTTCTCACCCCTGACTCTTCACCCGGATCCTAGGGCTACAGATTAGAGGTAGAGTTAGGGTGGTCATTTGTCCCCAGAGGGTGCTTGAATGTGGTGGCAGTTCATGAAGATGCGCCCAGGTTAGATCTTGGCCACTGGGCGATCCCCAGCAAACTCGTGGCTTCTGATCTCAGGGGAGAGGTGCGGAGAGGGAGTAACCAATCAGCTGCCCTTCTTGCTGTCTGATCACAGGCTCGAAGCACATGGCCAGGGCTGCTCCCTCACTGTCATATCCCATGAGAGACATTTCTCCCTCCTCCAACGGAGGAAGGACAGTGACAGAAGAGGCCTAACAGGACATTGACAGCCGGGACACCTCATGCTAGGAGTGCAAGGTCCTCATCACCATGACTGGCAGGAAGCCGGGAAACTGCATGGAACTCTGAGCAGAAGAGAGATGTTCTCTTCCATTCCAAGCTCAGTGGAGCATTAGAAGCGAGCACAGGGCCACCAGGGTTACATAGTAAGACTCTATCTTTAAAATAATAATAAATAAAAAATCACAGCAGCATCCAGTGTGTTCTTAGCTGTGACTGACCCAGACAGAGGGATGGACGATGCTGCCTCAAAATTCAAACGGAACTTGGTAAGACCAGCAGCCAGCACAGAAATGAGGAGGACAGTTAAGCTTGGTGAGCGCTGCCCCTCTGTGGGGCAACCAGCCACCTGCCTGCGAAGATGGTTAATCAAGCACCATGTTAAATAAATTCTAGACAAGCGCTTACCCTGTGGTGCGGGCTGGTGCCAGACTCACTGTGCGGCTCAGACAAGGTCTTGAACTCTGGATCATCGTGCTGGGGCCTCCCAAGTGAGGAGGTGTGTGTGTGTGTGTGTACCGACACACACACGCACACACAAAACAAACCCAGTAAGTGAACCTTTCTCTATCCAGAGGGGCAAACACTCCTACTTCTTCCTGAAGCCGCAGTTACTGATGAGGAGTGAGGCTTCGGTGGGCCGCATGCCTGGACTTCTGGCTGTCCCTGGATGCACCTGCTGCCCTGTCTCTGCCTGGGGTTAGTGGGCATCTGACAGAGAAGGTTGTACTGGGCACCCACCGGGCCTGATGGGACCATAGTGTCCCTGGGACATGGCCGTGCTCTGGGACCTGGGTCTGGGGGCAATGCAGTAGCTGCTTCTGCCAAGGTCCAGGGCCTTCTCCGTAGCCGGCAACAGTGAGGACCAAAGGCATTTGAACGGTGAAGCCGGCGCCTGTCCTGAAGGAGTGTACTCTCTCCACGTATTAGAAGGGACATGGCAACAGGGGCAATGTGTGTCTCAGGCGTCTCCTACACTCTGAGCGGCACAGTGAGGGGTGGGGGCTGGTGTCAGGATTCAGGGTCAGCCAGCTTGGGTGATGGACGTTTGGGGGACAGACAGGGCCTGGCCAAGTATCCAGGTGCAGGTTTCCCTGGGCAGAGGCTTCTCTGAGGCACTGGAAATCCAGGTTGAAGCAACGTGAAAAACCTCGCCAGTTCTAAAGATGCTGTGGTAATGAGACAACTCTGGAAGGTGGTGATAAAAAGAAAGTGTTTTTCTAGTCTGATAGTAAAAAGACAGATGGAGCAGAAGGAAAGGGCCAAGTGAAGGAGACGGAGGAGGGGCAGAAGGAAGACGGAAGCAGAGAGGAACCTGTGCTGGTGGGCAGGCCGGGGAGGCAGCCTGGGAGAACCCTTCCATGGCCTGGTCATTGCTAGCTTCTTGCAGACACTGAGGTGACATGTGTGTGTACACCCCGCATAGAAAGAAGCCTCCATAGACAGCCAGGTTGGTTGGTTCATATAATGTGTGTGTGTGTATGTATGTGTGTGTGTGTGTGTGTGTGTGTGTGTGTGTAATGATTGGATGGCTCAGCAGTTAAGAACACTAGCCACTCTTCCAGAGGACCTGGGTTCAATTCCCAGCACCTACATGGCAGCTCAAAACTGTCTGTAGCTCCAATTCTAGGGGATCTGGCATCTTCAAACATGCATGCAGGCAACACACCAATGCGAATACAAAACAAATACATCTTTAAAAAAAAAAAGAAATAGGAAGGAGCTACAGCTATAAATGAGGTGGAGAGAAAGGCGCGTCAAGCCCGTTACGAGAAGCACATTACAGCCGGGCACACCAGAAATTCTTTCCAGGGAGGGTTACTTCTGCTGCAGCGCCCTCTCTCCAGGGCACCATCCCAATCTTCCCTTAGCTGCCTAGGCAAGTCTAATGGTGGCAAGATCTTGACAGATATGGAGGCTGAGTGGCAATGGGAAGGTTGGGGCAGTGGCAGACTGACTGTACTGGCTGGTTTTGTGTGTCAACTTGACACAGGCTGGAGGTATCACAGAGAAAGGAGCCTCCCTTGAGGAAATGCCTCCATGAGATCCAACTGTGGGGCATTTTCTCAATTAGTGATCAAGGGGGGAGGGCCCCGCCCATTGTGGGTGTGGTCAGCCCATTGTGGGTGGGGACAACCCATTGTGGGTGGTGCCATCCCTGGGCTGGTAGTCCTGGGTTCTATAAGAAAGCAAGCTGAGCAAGCCAGGGGAAGCAAGCCAGTAAGAAACATCCCTCCATGGCCTCTGCATCAGCTCCTGCTTCCTGACCTGCTTGAGTTCCAGTCCTGACTTCCTTTGGTGATAAACAGCAGTGTTAAGTGTAAGGCCTTTCCTCCCCAACTTGCTTCTTGGTCAAGATGTTTGTGCAGGAGTAGAAGCCCTGACGAAGACAGTGACCAACCGGTTGATGGCAGACTGGCTGACTGGTGCTCACACAAAGTTGAATAAACAAAGGACACCCTGGAGGGGGCGCTGCAGTAAGCCTTGGGTTGAATGTAGCAAAAGGCTCGGGGTTTCAGAGTGCTGGACGTTGCTGGAGCCCAAGCTCTGCCGCACTGGGCTAACTGCACACTCTTACTTTGGGAGATTGCAGGGAGGGGCACCGGCGTGCCTGCATGCGAACACCACCGAAGCCAAAGAAACTTAAGCACTTGAACCATGCTGATGTGTGCTCGGGGACTGCCGAGGGATTAGACTACAGAGCTAAGAGGAGGAAGGCAGAGGATGCCTCCGAGGAAGTTCCCATTTAGATTTAAAAAAAAAAGATTTATTTATTTTATATATGTGAATTCACTGTCACTGTCAGACACACCAGAAGAGGGCATCAGATCCCATTACAGATGGTTGCAAGCCACCATGTGGTTGCTTGGAATTGAACTCAGGCTTTCTGGAAGAGCAGTCAGTGCTTTTAACCCCCAAGGGGGGCTGGAGAGATGGCTCAGTGAAAAGGACCACAGTTCAGTTTCCCAGCACACATGGGGCCTCACAGCTATCTGTAACTCCAGTTCCAAGGGACTTCTTCAGATCTCCCCAGGCACCATGCATGCATACCCGCTGGCAAAACCCTCGTATATAGAAAACTAAAGTGAATCAAAATTAGATAGTAAAATAGAAAATTGAAAGCTACTAGTCTGGGTAAAATGGGTGAGGTTTGAGAGTGGTGACCACATCTTTAATCTCAGTACTTGAGAGGCAAGGGTGTCTCTATGAATTCAAGGGTAACCTGGTCTACATACGTGAGTTACAGGCCCAGATTTCACAGTGAAACAGTGAAGAAAAGAGAAACAGCAAAAGAAGCTGGTTTGACACTACGAATAAAGAATGCTAAATTTGTTCAAAGATAAGGATGGAATAGATCAGAAATAGCCAAGCATAAACACTGTGTTGTACTCACAACACCCAGGGGTTGATGTAGGAAAACTGAGTAGCTCAAGGCCAGCCTGAGCTACACACGTGGCACAGTCTCTAAAACAACAACAACAACAAAAAAAAAAACCTCCCAACCCCAAAACCCACAAATCAGAATAAAGATTAGATTCAGCACAGCTTACGCACTAGGGGAGTTTATCAAAAGTTATATACTCGACATAACTCCCGCAGAGACCAATAATAGGACTTTCTGTGTCTATGAGTACCACACCCCGGGATTCAACCAACCACAGACAGACAGATAGTACAAAGAAAGTGTCTGTGTGAAACACATACAGACTCATTTTTGGTTATGATTTCCTAAACCATCCAGGACAGCGACTGTCCGCACAGCATCTATATCATGTTAGGTGATTGTCAGCAGCATGTAGAGATTCCGAGGATGTGTGTAGACCTAATGAACATGTTCTGCCGCCTCCTATAAGGGATCTCTGCACACATGGATTTCTATAGCCAGGAACGGGGTATTGGAGACAGTCCTCCAAAGACACCAACTGACAAGGATATACACTTTGCTCTCACTTCCTTTAAGGTAGCGTGGATTAGCAGGGCTAGTCTCATCTTGCAGGATGTTAAAGGGAGCAGTGTACTCCTCGTGGGGAGGGAGCTGTAAGAGATGGGGGTAATTACTGCGCCTATTTAGGGGTGCGGTGTGGTCAGGATGTGAATGAAGGCAGTGGGAAGGGCAGAGCAGAGTTCTCCTTGCTGGTCTTTTGTGGGCTGCTTTTGTGCAAATGAGTCATATGACCAAAATCCTCACACTCCTTATAGATCGGATGAAATCAGTCTCTAGACATACCTTTGCCAGGCTACTCTGAGATCAGGTGAGACATCGGTAGAGAATACCATCCTCGTGGGCACAAGAGTCTTCAGAGTAGTGGATTTTTCTAGTCAAAATCATGGCATCTCTGTGCTAGTCACTGGCCAAATGCACATACTTATTTTGAGGCAGGATCTCAGCATGTAACTTGCTATCTAGACCAGGGTGGTCTTGAATTCAGAGATCTGCCTCTGCCTCCCTCCCAAGGACTGAAAATAAAGTCATTCACCAGGATACCAGCTGTATTTCTAGAATGCAGTAGAAAGTGCATATTTGCCTGAGGATTATGTGGGGGAATTCAGAATTAAGAGTAGTCCCACGTCTCCTGGGGAAGATTCAATGCTGCCAATCTCTGACTCCAGGGCTCTGTGCATGTGACGCCATCCCCTTGTTTTCCCTCACTCCTGCCCCCAACACTTCTGTTGTTTGTCACAGGAAAACTGCAAACCTGTCCTGATCTGTCCTTTCCTCTCACTTTTCATTCTTTGCTGGAGAGTTTGAAGTCGGTTCCATACATCACAAGGCTTCTCCCACTAAGGATTTCCCTACTCCGAAAGTGTGGCCTAAACATTCCCCTTTTAACACTTTGTCTCCTCAAGTGGCCCTACTGGGGATGGAAACCAGAATCATGTTCTTCAATTCTCACCCCAACTTCCCAGTTCCTGGCACTGTTAAAATGGGCATCAGGAGAAACTGTGTATGCGTTTGTGCGTGCATGCTTGCGTGTGTGTGCCTTCCTACACCCAGACCCTGGAGAGCTCTCAGCTGTGGTGCAGACTCTACAAGGACCGGTGAGGATGGGGTGCACGTCTGGTGTCCCTGCTACTTGTGAGGCTGAGGCTGAGGCAGGAGAGCTTCAAGTTTGAGGTCTGCCTTGGTGTCGCCGCCGGCACTTGAGTGCTTTTAGGCTTAACAGGACTGAACAGATTGGAGTCAGATGAAGGAATCAGGACAAGGTGCCCCTGGAAGCTTGAGACAGTGTGAGCAGGAGCCTGGTCATGGGAGAGTCCAGGGCGGGGCCTGGGGAATGTGACTCACTTGTGTGATTAAGGCTCATGGGAATCTGACAATCAGAGTCCTAGGAACACAGACACACACTACTGAAGGGGAACAAAGCATCAAGCCCAGAGGAATCCTGAGAGTGGTTCAAGATGGGTGTAGTGACTCAGACCTATAATCCCAGTTAGGAGATGCTAACGTTGGAGGACTCTTCTGAGTTTGAGGCCAGCATGGGTTACAGTGAAAAAAAAATATATATATATATATATATACACACATACACAAAAAACCCAGACTGGGTGTGATGGTGTGCACCTTTAATCCCAGAGTTCTAGAGGCAGAGGCAGGCAGAGCTCGGAGTTCAAGATCAGCAATGTTCTGGGTCAGCCAAAACCCAAACTATTTCTTTTCTTCCTTCCTTCCTTCCTTCTTCCCTCCCTCCCTTCCTTCCTTCTTTCCTTCCTGATGAGATAGTTCAACGACTCTACCTGGAAGCTGATGGATTTAGAAGTTCTAGGACAGTGCCTGCTATAGAGTAGATGGTAAGAAGTTATTGAGGGGATGGAGAGATGGCTCACATACTCTTCTTGCAGAGGATCCAGGCTCAGTTATCAGCACCCACATCAGGCAATTCACGGTTTGTAACTCCAGGCCTAGGAGATCTGACACTTCCGGTCTCTTTCGGCACTTGTATTCATATGCACACAGATATCTTCATATATATATGTGTGTACATATGCATATATATGTGCATATATTACATATGCATATATGTATATTATATGTATAATTGTATGTATAATATATATAATATATATATAAAATGATTTTTTTTGTTGTTGTTGTTTTTTGGGGACAGGGTTTCTCTGTGTAGCCCTGGCTGTCCTGGAACTCACTCTGTAGACCAGGCTGGCCTCGAACTCAGAAATCCACCTGCCTCTGCCTCCCAAGTGCGAGATTAAAGGCGTGCGCCACCACTGCCGGGCTATAATGAATTTTTAACAAAAGAAAATATTGAGTTAAAAAAATAAAATGCTTGTGTCTTGTCTTTGCCTAAATGAGATAGCAGTCTCCCTACAATTTTACACTCTAGTCAGAAAGAGGGGGGATAGGGCAGATTATTACTATAAAGCAATTACTTACAATTAGACCTGTCCACCAGTGGAAAAGCCTTGAGTAAGGGAGCCAGGTCACTGTGGTGAAACACATCCACTTGGAAGTTTTGGAGATTCATAAAGCTCGGTGACCCGGGATCTCGAGGATGTGGAGGGTTGGTTGGATGCCCCCTTCTTCAGTCTGACTTAGCCAGTTTTCCTTAAGTGTATGCTAATTGCCCACAGGGTCTGTATGTCTGTATCGAGCATGCTCACCCGCCATGGGTGCCTGCTTACCTCAATATGGCTGTAGCATGGCTCTCAGCCTCCGCGAGGTCAGTTCAGGATCCTGAGCTATTGAACCAAAGGTGCTAAAGCCACTCAGGACTGCCTAGGCGGGGCCTCCAGCCTAGGCGGGGCCTCCAGCCTATCCCAGGGCCTCCAGCCTAGGCAGGGCATCCAGCCTATCCCAGGGCCTCCAGCCTATCCCAGGGCCTCCAGCCTAGGCGGGGCTTCCAGCCTATCCCAGGGCCTCCAGCCTAGGCGGGGCTTCCAGCCTATCCCAGGGCCTCCAGCCTATCCCAGGGCCTCCAGCCAATCCCAGGGCCTCCATCCAATCCCAGGGCCTCCAGCCAATCCCAGGGCCTCCAGCCTATCCCAGGGCCTCCAGCCTAGGCGGGGCTTCCAGCCTAGGCAGGGCATCCAGCCAATCCCAGGGCCTCCAGCCAATCCCAGGTCCAGCCAATCCCAGGGCCTCCAGCCAATCCCAGGGCCTCCAGCCTAGGCGAGGCTTCCAGCCTAGGCAGGGCATCCAGCCTATCCCAGGGCCTCCAGCCTAACCCAGGGCCTCCAGCCTAGGCGGGGCTTCCAGCCTAGGCGGGGCTTCCAGCCTAGGCGGGGCATCCAGCCTATCCCAGGGCCTCCAGCCTATCCCAGGGCCTCCAGCCTAGGCAGGGCATCCAGCCAATCCCAGGGCCTCCAGCCTAGGCATCTACTCTGGTGCCATTTCCCTGGGGCATCAGCTCGCAGCAAGTGCACATTTTCATAGCCTTAGAACACAATTAAAATGTAATGAGATGAAAACTTTTTTAGCCAGGCATGGAGGCATAAGCTTGTAAGCTCAGGTAGTCAGGAGTCTGAGGCAGGGGGATGACAAGTTTAAAGCCTGCCTGGGCTATAAAAGTTCAAGACCAGCTTGGGCAATTTATCGAGAGCCTGCCTGGAAATGAAGAGTCCAGGTCCTCCGAGGCTCAGGGATCAGGACACAGGAGTGGTTGGTGAGCACGGAGGGGCGGGGCTGGGGGCGGGTGTGGACCGCTGTGAGCTACAAGATGATGGGCTGGTTGTATCCAGTACTCAGTGTTGGGGGCGATCTGCACGGGATGGGGCTCACCGTGTTCCATCACAAACGGGAAGCAGAAGCCCCACACCTCTCTGAGAAGTGACACTGGGGTGGGAGTGGGCAGCCATACTGCTCAGGATGTGACCACAGGTGAGGTGAGCCCTGCTCATGTAAATGGGTCACATGCCGTCAACCCTAATTAAATGCGGTAGGGAACATTCACCCCTAAGAAACCTGAGAGACCCGGAATTTATTGGGAAGTTCAGTGGGAGGTGGAAGAGATATAAGAAGTAGTAATGGGGGTGGGCAATATAATCAGAGTACACACACACACACAGACACACACAGACACACACACACACAGACACACACGTACACACACACACACACACTCACACACACACATACACACACAGACACACGCACACTCACACAGACACACACACACAGACACACACACAGACACACACAGACAGACACAGACACACACACAGACACACACACACAGACACACACACACACACAGACACAGACACAGACACACACACACACACACAAAATTGTTAATTTTTAAAGTCTACTAAACAATAAAAACTAAGCATGAATTTGGAGTTGGCAGTGTAGCTCAGTGGTAGGACACTTGCCTACCATGTGTGGGGTCCCAGATTAATATCTGCAGTAACGCAAAACAAACAAACAAACAAAACAACAAAGTTATTAACAGCCACAGCCATTCTCCCGCTCTTGCCATAGGACAACTGTCGCTTCTGGTGGCCAGAGCCGAAGTCATCGTGCTTCTAACTTAAGCACTCTTGGTCAGTCTTTGAGTAGCACAGAAGAAACGGGTTTGCTTCACTGAGTTAAGTGGAAATGTCTTGACTCAAGTCTGCACAGTCTGTGGGAACCTTGAGGAGCTTTGGGCTGCAGCAGCTTGGGGCTGGAGGAAACCACACTTCTGCCAACACCCGGCAGTGTCGTCTCCTGGCACAGACCTTTCTTTGTGATTGACAGTTTCGCCTCTTTCTCAGGCACTTTGTAGCTATTAGGCACTGCACATAGACATAGACGGACAACTTTACTTCTAAAGAGCTTTTCTGTTGCCATAGAAATTAATTGGTGGTGTAGTTAAATGGAACAGATTTACGCTACAAAGTGACAGAAGAGCTTTTAGATAAGAACTCCCAAGGGCTGAAACCTTTCCTGCAGGCGGGAAAACAGACTCAGGAGACGAGTTCAGTCATTGAATTCCCAAGTTCCCCTCCCTGCTGAGGTTGGCCTGATCTCCAGATCTGATCAAATGGGGAAAAAAACCTGAATTATAAAAATCACTCCCTGTGAAGGTCACACAGGTCTATCTCTACAGCATGCACAGTAGGCGCAAAATATGTTATTCAATGACATAAGGCATTGACTATAGGGAAAGGTATCAGAGACCTTAAATATTCTACCTTTTCATATTTTATGTATATATATATTTTTTTGAGACAGGGTTTCTCTGTGTAGCCCTGGCACCTGCCATGTAGACCAGGCTGACATCAAACTCATAGAGATCCTCCTGCATCTGCCTCCCGAGTGCTGGGATTAAAACACATGTGCCACCATACCTGACCACCTGTAATTTTTTAATATGTATATTGTGGGCGGGAGAGGTGGCTCAGCGGGTAAGAGCACTGACTGCTCTTCCCGAGGTCCTGAGTTCAAGTCCCAGCACCCACACGGTGGCTCACAACCATCTGTAATGGGATCTGACGCCCTCTTCTAGTGTGTCTGAAGACAGTGACAGTGTACTCATAGACATGAAATAAATCTTTAAAAAAAGAGAAAGAAAAAAAGTAAAGAGTTAACAGCTGGAGCAGAGGGATTTGGCCATTCAAGAAGGCATACTGCACAGTACTCTAAGAAAATGAAACCCTCTAAATCAACTGCTGTAGCTTAGGTAAGTGTCCTCAGAGGCTCACGTGCTCTTAGTCGCTTGGCGCCTGGCTTCTCCTGCTACTGTGAGGTAGCATATCAAGGAGTAGGGCACGGGTGGGACCTTGATGCTGCCCTTTCCTGCTGCCATCCTGATGTGAGGCAAGCAGCATCATGCCACCACAATATATGCCGCCTTCACACAGGCATCAAAGCGACAGCCCAACATACCATGGTCTGAAATCCCCAAATCAACCATTCCTCTTTTAAGGTGGGTGGTTTGCGCATCTTGTTTTATGATAACAAAAGAAAGCTGACAGACACCTGCCAATTCCTCCACCCAGTTCTCCGGGTGGTTACTGAAATCAACAAGCTACTGTGCGTAGTCCATCAGACTGCTTGTTCCCCTGCTAGAGAGGGAAACCTTAGTGACTTTCAGAACCCGGGCCATGTGAGGTACCCTGGGCCTTTATGAAACTGCCCCATTCAGGCTGGAATACACTGTCAAGTCCTTGACTGTCACTGGTCACTCTTTGTAGGAGGGTACTGGTCTGCATTCCAGTCAGGTCACATTGTGGATCTGCCACAGTAGGTTGTAAGAGTCCAACAAGCTGTCCCCCAGAGGCTTCCAGCGTGACTGAACATTTGAGAGCATGTACGACTTCACTAGAAACAGGGCAGGTACAGAACGAAGACACAGCAAGGTGCAGTTTCACCGTGCAGTGTGACAGAACCGAGCATCAGACAGTACACATCCTCAGTGGGAGGATGCCTGGCAGTCAGTCACCCTCCTCAGAGCAAACGGGCAGGATGGACTGACGCGGCGAATGCTGTGCCCAGGGAACACGAGGTGGGCTCCTGATGTAATTACAATTCAATTATTTAAAGGGCTCTAGTAAGTCCCATTAGAAGAAGAAAGAGAGAAACTGGTAATAATGCATTCTATGTAACCCAATACAACCCAGTGCATCCAAGGCACTGCCGCGAGGCCAAGCTTCAGGGACAGCCAAGGGCCAGAGGTACTGCAGGTGGAGAATACATAACACAGCACAGGATCTATGGTGTATTCTGTCTGCAGGGGCAGGAGCGACATGGGTGTGTGTGTGGGGGGCTCGGGCACAGCAGGCAGTGACATCAGTGGCTCTGTGAACAGAGACACAGCTCTCAAATGACTGCCTGCGCTGCTTTGAAGTGGGTGGCATTTTCCTCCATCCAGAATGGTCATCGCACCGTTATGTAAACGTATCTGAAAAATTCTGGAAGAATGTAAGCTGGAGGCACGGAACAAATCAAAATAATTCAGCTGCAAGCACTTAGCTGACAAAGTGCAAATATTTCAACACTGACAGATCAGGGAGAAACTCCATTACAGAGACCTTGGGATAGCCAATGCCCTCTCTCGGAGATTTTCATGAGAAAAATAATATTGAGAGAAACCTTTTTTTTTCTTTTCCAAAAATAGTCACCAGACAACCAGGTTGGACATATTTTTATGTATAACAAAGTGGCAGTTATGATATCAGTTGGATGGCTGCTCCCCAGAGAAATGACAAGTTTTACAAAGTCTTTAAAAAGTAGCAAGGTTGGTTACAAAATTGAATCCGGGGAGCAGGTGACAGTTTCACATCAATTGCACTTCAGGATCCAATTGCTTCATAGGCGAGGGTCCCAGAGCAGCACTGCACCTGGGGGGCACCCCGCCCTTGGTGGGCTGTGTGGTGACTGGGGAGCCTGGGGCTGAATCAGCCTGTAGCAACCACCGTCGCCAACTCTTATCTAATCAGAGAGACCTGTTTGGTTTCTTAATATAAAGTTAACGGGAAGAACCAGTGGCAGATACGAAGCCTAGCAACACTGGCTAAGGAAGAGGCTCGCCCAGCGCCATCAGCCTGTGACTATCAATGACACGTGTCTGAGCTCATGTGTAAGTTAGCTCTGATTCTGAACGAGGTTTCTAAAAGAAACTTTTCAAGTATAAATATTAACCAGGTGAAGATTTTTTTCCTCTTATTTACTTTCGCGTTATGCCGTCTAAGGGTCGTCTGTGTTGAATAAAGGACAAACATAGTTTTCAAAACATTAAAAAAAAATCAAGAAAAGAAAGAAAGAAAGAAAAGAAAGAAGGTTTAGCGACCAACAGCTGAAGATATAAACATCTAAAATCTACTATTTCAGATTAAAAACAAAAACAAATGGAGCTTTTTGGTTTCTTGGGGAAACTAAGGATTTCTAAAATACACAGGAACAAAAATCAAAGGTTCCCTTTCAACTTAGCAGTGGTGTGTGTCTGTGTGTATGTGTGTGTGTTTATAATGTTTTTTAATCACCTAGTTCAATTGCATAAATCACAAAAACATCTCCAGACAAGATTGCTGATAAATATAAACTCTAGAAACGACTTTTAGAAAACCATCTCCGACCTTTTCCTACGTAACCAAGCTTTCCTTCTGAACAGAATCCTCGTGCTTCCGGTCGTTCCAGGCAATGCGGCTTTGCCAGTTCCAGAAGTGCTGCTCTGTCCCTTGAATTGCATTATTTTTGACTCTCTTACTATTTTAGCCACAGTACATTATTTAAAAAGAAGTCTCGTCAGTGGTGTCAGATTTATGTCTTCATTTGAGTACTGAAGATTGCAGTAGAAACAAACCAAAAGTCACGTTATAAACGGTATAAAAATCTTGAAATGTTGGCACCAATGGAAAATGAGGAAAACCTAAGATGCGCTCCTCCGCAGGGCAGGGCTCCGCAGCGAGTTGCTGCGGATGGAGGAGTTGCGGATGTAACTCGTTTCCTGGCTGGGCTACTGCGGGCACAGAAGCCACTTCCATCCAGCCAGGTGACAGTCTTGGCAGCCACCGAGAGCATCTGAAATGAGCTCCCAGGGCTAGTGTGAGCTGATTTCTGAGCAAAGAGGAAACACAGGCTGATGTCAGTGCTTTGGCCCTGTGTCTGCTGCCCAGGAGAAATGCCACACTGGAGGGGCTTCCTTCACAAGCCTGCTGGAAGAATCGAGACTGGAGACTGACGTCAAGACTCTATACGAGGCTGCCAGGCCAGCAGATGACTGTCAGAGTGACCTTGTTCCTCTGTTCTTTCAACATGGGGACCAGAGCAGAGTGGCTCATGCCCACAGTCGACAGGCCATTTACGGCTACAATCATGTCTCCACACCTGAACAAAACACAAATGGGAGCAGAATTAGAGCCATTATCTCAGCGACATCACGAACACAGTCCTGGTGGTTCAGCATCAAGATCAGTTTGCTCTGGTTAACTGTCACCGGGCAGGGGTATTATCAACTGAGAAAGTCTGGAGTCTCTTGTTCACCAATCAGAACTAGCCGAGTCATCTGTCACATAACTGGTGGGAATTTAAGGACATGAAGAATACCTTCATTTGTGAGTCCATCTCTGTAAACACTACCAAGTCAAGGCTGGGGAGATGCTCATGGTATGGACGCTAGCTCTTTCAAGGGACCTCGGCTTGGTTCCCAGCTGTTCACAACGGCCTGTAACTCCAGTTCCCGGGGATCTGGTGCCTCCATGGGCACCCAGCACTCATGTGCACACCCCATTACATAAATAAACACAGAGCCCCCAGTGTTGTGCCTGGCGGCTCTAAGTTTAGGTGGGGCCCATTTGCTGAAACCTCACTACACGTGGGGCACTGCGTGGCTGCCCTGTTCATGGATCTCACATGGACACAAAGTCAGGCCGACACTGAGCCTCGGGAAACATGAACCCCTTTGTCTGGTGGCAGGATGAGAGCTGTACGGGAAATGCTCCGTTCTGCAGCTGTCGTTCTGAACGCTGTCGTTCTGCAGCACCCTCGGTTAGACGGCTCGGCTTCAGATCTGGTCTAGACAAACGCAATATAGCTCCACGGGGGCGGGGATGGTAAAAAAGAGAGCTTCAGACTCAGGGCTTAGCAGACTTGCCCTGTGGCCCATCCGTACAGTCTCCAGTACAGAAGAGCTTGGCTTTGGAGTGTAAGTCGGCACATACAGCGAGCACGGCTGTGTAGAAGTAACACTGTTCACGCAACGGAGGGCAGGCACAAGGCTGAACCCTCGCTTAGATCTTGTCTGGTATGACACGCACGATCTACATCATTAATGAGAAGGGGACTTACTTTAATCTTCCATCATAGTAGGCAGGGGTTCCTAAGACGATGGTCTTAATGAAGAAAGGCTGATTGGTGTGGTTCTCTTCATATCCGCCCACGATGCTGAAGCCCCAGCTTCCCAAGTAGCTTCTTCGTAAGACTATATCATGACAGCTATGCAGGGCACTGTAAAACAGCAGAGAGACCGAACATGGAGGCTCTGTTCATCATTGTCACACGTGTGAAAAACAGGCTAGCTTAACTCCCTCTGACTACACGATTAGTGTCGGGGTGTGTGTGTGTGTGTGTGTGTGTGTGTGTGTATACGTGTGCACTAGGGATCAGACCCAGGTCCCACGTGTGCTAGGCCAGCTGTACTGGCCCTGTCTGTATTATTATTGACAACCCATTCTCCAGCACGGATGTATCCTGAGACAGGCTTGCTTCCTCCAGCTTCCCTTAGGCTTTTCTTGCCAAGTGAAGACACAATCATATGGAGAGAGATCAAGCCAGCCCGGATGCCAAACATACTTTAGAAATCTGCAGGGAGATCGTGGACTGGTACTGCTCACAGCACTGTCAACAGCACCTCCATTCTAGGACTAACTGCATCTACCAAGGACACGACGGAGGCAGTACTGCTGTTCACGGCAGGGGTGACAGGCAGCGGGGATGGGGGGCTGTGCAGGCGGCAGCTCAGGCTAGAACCATGAGGTCCTAGGTGATCTCCAGTACCCCTAAAATAAGAAAAGGAGGAGGAAAAGGGAGAGGGAAGGGGACAGAAAGAAACTTGGACAGTGGCCCTTTCTGGAAGCGTGTTACAGGGCGGTGTTTTAATTTACAGGAGGGGCTGATGATGTCCCTCCTGCTGCACTCACGAGGACTCACACCATGACGGGAGACTGATGGGAGCTCGTCCTGGAGAACACCAGCAAACACATGCTGTTCTCCCTGAGCACAGAGACGCTACAGGTAAAGTGCTGTCTATCTATCGTTTGGAGGATGCTAACCAGGGAGGGAGGGAACACAATATACTTATATGTCCAGAGGTCGATGAGTCTGGGAATAAGCAGCAAGTAAGAGCTTAAAAATAAACAACGTGAAATCCTTTTAATAAAAGTCTTTACTGTGAAATGAAATCAGATATGCAGTGATTTTCATCATCAACCTGACTGGGTCAGGAATTACCTGGGGGACACACCTCTGGGAAGATCCACCCTGAGTGTGGATGCCACCGTCCTAGGGTCCCACACTGAATAAAAGGGACAAAGAGAAGGTGTGCTGAGCACCAGCAGTCGTCTCTGCTACCTCGAGCTCCTCCCTCAGAGCTGCCCAGCGCTACCCTCTCTGTAGCCACAGCCTGTGAAATAAACCCTCCTCCTCCTCCTCCTCATGTTGCTTTTGTCAGATGTTTATCACGACTGGGACTAACACAAATATTAAAGGCAAGACATTCTGGTTTCTAATCCGCTACAAATGGCTTCCTAACGGAGCTGGGTTTGTAAAGCAGCATAGTACCAGAACTCTTAGCTCATGGGTAGGAGCTTCTAGAGAGGCTTCTGGCAAGCACCAAAGCCCTACCACAGGCCCAGATTGTCAGGAACAGTACAGTCACCTTCATAGTTCTGTATCCTTTAGAGCAAGCAGGCCAGCACCTGGTGTAGCCAGGGCAGTGTAGGGGAGCCCACAGCCCACGCAACAGCCTGATTTACAGGTATCCATTCAGGTAAGCTCAGAAATGTATCTTACTACACTGTCAACATGTGACAACTTGTCTAAAACCCTTCCTGAGCTCAGGGGTTGGCTCAGGTGCTAAAGTTCTTGCCCGGGTAAGCTACAGGACCTGAGTTTGGTTCCCAGAACCCACATAAAAAAGTTGGACATGGGGCAACCTGCATCTGTAATCCCAGTGCTGGGGCCCAGGGCAGGGGCAGCAGAGCTAGGCAGATCCCACAAGATCCCCGGCTACCAGCCTAGCCAGATGGTTCAGTGAGAGCTACTGCCTCAAAAAGCAAAGGTGGAGAGTGAACAAGGAAGACGGAGGATGTTGATCTTCAGCCTCCACATCCCACACACACTCGTGGATGGACACATGCACGCGCACACATGCACACACAGACACAAACACACAGATACATACAAACACAAACACACACACACACATGCACACACAGACGACACAGACCCTTTCTTGCTTTGCCTGGCGTGCCATCAAATGCTACGAACAGCAGGGAGAACGTGCAGCCTCCGTACCAGGCTGGCACAAAGACAACTAAAAGCAGCAGCAGGGCCACGGGCTTTCCCAGGAGGCTGGTCTTCCGACTGATCCACTGTTGGAGGCAGTGCACTGAGCCCCCACAGTTGGGGCAAACAGTTTCTATCATCTTTTGTTGTTCTTGATTTTTTTGGGTATGTTTGTTTTTTTGAGACAGGGTCCCACTGTGTAGCCCTGGTTGTCCTGTAACTCACTATGTGGGCCAGGGTGGCCTCAAATGAACAGAGATCCACCCGTGTCTGCCCCCAGCTTCCATCCTCTTCAACCAACCACTCTAGAATGAAGCTGAACAGAGTCCCGCGTTCCCCAGTTTAGACAGCAGTGCGGCAGCAGTTGGATAGTATCATTTACGCCCGTTTTTCAAAAAGGACTGACTTATTCTATGCGAATGGCTGTTTCCTACATGCATGTATATGTGCACCATGTATGTATGTATGTATGTACAGTGCCAGTGGGGGCCAGAAGAGGGCGCTGGATCCTCTGAAACCGCAGACAGTTGTGAGCAGTCAGGGGGTGCTGGGAACCACACCAGGGGCCTTGCAAGAACAGCGAGTGCTGGGAACTGCACAGCCATCTCTCCAGCCTCTGAGTTCCAGCTGTGACGCACTGATAAACATGCATGACTCAGTAAGGTCACTTTTACTGTCATCAGTCCCACTCACAAGGTCCTGCCATGTCTGTGAGACCTCACTTCTAGGCCTTGGGGTTGAAACCAAGAAGCAAAACCAATAAAAGCCAGAAAGTTGGGTCAGGAGCCAACAAGCACAATCCCAGTGCTGCCTTTGCTGCTTCTCATGCGATAGCAGTCTGTGTGAATAGATAGTTCTTCACGAAGCGCGCAGTCTGTGTGAATAGATAGTTCTTCACGAAGCGTGCAGTCTGTGTGACTGCTCCTGCTGTAATTTACCCCACAGGAGGCAGATGACTGGGAAACTGGTGCATTTTTTTAGTTTATTTTTATTTAAGAACCAGCAGCTTCATACTTGGCTAATAGTCAAACGTGCTTCACGATGCTTTTTATAGATGAGAATCTAAATTACTTTAGACACAAGTAAACACAGTAACACACACTCTTCCTACCTCAGCACCAGCACCAACCATCTGGAGAGAGGCAAGTACCCCATCTGGGCTGCTAAGGGAGGTTCCAGTGTTGCCCTGGACCCATCAGCCAGCCAGAGAGCATCTTGCTGGTCACGTCTCCTTAATTCAATACGGACTGAGTTCTAACTGCCTTTTTACGAAGTGATCATAAGTTCTTGGCTAGCCTAGGCTACAGAGTGAGATTCTGCCCAGAAACTCAAAATTCTGCCTTTTCAAGGAAAGTTGGCTCAGTGGGTAAATGTCTCCTGTGCAAGTGTGAGGATCTGTGTCTGGATCCCAGTCAAACAGAAAAGCCAGGTGTGGTGGTGTGTGTGCCTGTAATCTCAGCTCGGGGACAAGTACATTCTCTGTTTCCTTCAAAAACACAAAACAAAACAACCCCCTCCTTAGTGGGAATTGTCTTCTTTTTACAAGAAGATACACACATACTTTTAGTTTAGTTGTTATTAAATCTACCTAAACCTTTTTTGCTTTTATAATCTGGTGCACGCTCACTGCGTGAGTTAACTGTAACTGACAAAGGTTAAAGCACGATCCCTCTGTGAGACAACAAAGCTCTTGGTACCTTGGCAGCCCGAGCCACATGACCCAGGACGGCGACCAGCAGGCGTCGTACTCATTCTCACTGAAAGCACTTGGCTGCTCCTCTGTGGCCTCGGCTGCTTCCTCGGCTATCTGGACTTCCAGGGCTTTGAGGATGACGGCCGGAGACGCAGCGCTGGCTTTCAGCATGGCCACAGCCTCACTGTGACTTAGGTTGGTCAGGTCAATGCCGTTGATGTTCAGCAACACGTCACCTGTGCCATGGGGAAGGCCGGAAGAGCGAGTGACCCAAGTACCACGTGACTCCCCGAAGCTCTTGCTACCAGAGATTCCCTGAAGCTCTTGCCACCACGTGACTCCCCGAAGCTCCTGCTTGCCAGCTAATCGACCGGGCAGCTCTAGGGCCTCGATGGGAGGAAATGGGTTTTTACGTATTTGTGCTTTTCTGTACTACCAAGGACAATTCATGGAAAACATTCTAAAACAGCTCAAAACTCAAACAAGGCCAGACTACAGAGGAACAAACTGTGGCTTGAAGCACCTTGTGAGGTCCCTGAGTCTGAATCGTTACCTGTGTACAGGGGGAGGGTGACCGCTTTTCTCTTGAGCTTCTCTACAGCTCTTTCTGAACACCACACTCTTTTGCTCTTAGAAAAACCTTTTTAACAGACTCTACTTATTTATTTATGATTATACTGTAGCTGCCTTCAGACACCCCAGAAGAGGGCATCAATTTCCATTGCAGACGGTTGTGAGCCACTATGCCATTGCTGGGAATTGAACTCAGGACCTTTGGAAGGGCCGTCAGTGCTCTTAACCACTGAGCCATTTCTCCAGCCCCAGATTTTATTTAATATTACACAATTTTATCCACAGAAGCAGCCTTACTCGGGACACACATGCTGGAACGTGAGAGCGGTCACCCTCGGGCCACTTAGTGAAATGAAGCGTGATTTGAACATCTTCCCTTGGTTGAAGGGGAACAACATGTTTGTTGGTCTCCCAAGTTAAGTGAAATAAAATAAAATAAACCAATAAAGAGGAGACCCAGGGATTATTAAAGGATACAAGTGTAGTGGGTTGGTCTGCTGCTGCTATACATTCAAACGCTAAACACCAGTTCCCAAGATGTGGTTGCCCCCATGAGCAGATCCTTATGTACACCAAGTGATGCCATGTGAACCTTGTTCCCCAATTGGTCAATAAAAGGCTAGAGCCTGTGATTGGGCAGTGGAAGGAGAAAGGCGGGACTCGAGGATCGTGTGTGTGTCTGTGTGTGTGTGTGTGTGTGTGTGTGTGTGTGTGTGTGTGTCTCTCTCTCTCTCTCTCTCTCTCAGGAGCGACCAAAGGGAGGAGAAGAAAGAACATGGAGGTGGAGGAGCCCGCCATGAGAGGAGACAGACCATGAACGTGTGGCCGGGACAAACAGCAAGTAATGAGGGACATTATGGCTGGGAAATAAGTTAAGACTCCTCCAAACCTGCCCCGTCTAGGCTCATGGCTTCTAAGTATAACAACCAGACTGTGTCTTTTGTGCAGGCTAGCTACAATGTTTTCTCCTCTTACATATGGGCTAAGAAAGGTTAGAGACTTTCTGACAGTAGCATGTGTGTTGCATGGGGGGGGGGGCGCAGAAAACCTCCCTTTACTTATCTATCACCTGTCTTTCCGATTTCACTTTCTTTTGGTTTTTTGAGACAGAGTTTTTCTGTGTCGCCTTAGATGTTCTGGAACTCACTCTGTAGATCAGGCTAGTCTCAGACTCAAAGATCTGTCTGCCTGTGCCTCCCAAGTGCTAAGACTAAAGGTGTGTACCACCATTCACCTGGCTAATCTTTCACATTGTTAAAGCAACAGATTATCATTATTGAAAACTTGGGGAGAGGCTACTCCAGCCACCAAACTCCAGATGGGTGTCTAGCCCAATGTCATCAGGGAGGCTTCCTCCAGCAGCGGATGGGGACAGATGAGAGACCCACAGCCAAACCATTAGGTGGAGAGATAGCCCAAATTGGAGATGCCCATCGGGTCTCTCTCCCTTGAAGCTTGGGGAACCCCAAGGAAGAGGGAAGAGGAAGGATTGTAGGAGCCAGAGGGGTGGACGACACCAGGAGAACAAGGCCCACAGAATCAACTAAGCAGGACCCATATGAGTTCACCCAGCCTGAACTGGCAATCACAGGGCCTGCTGGGTCTGTGCTATGTTCTCTGCACATGTCACGTTTGTGTAGCTTGGTGTTGTGGTGGGACTCCTAACAGTGGGAGTCAGGGTGTCTGACTCTTTCACCTGCTCTTGGGGCCCTTTTCCTCCTCCTGGGTTGCCTCGCTCAGTCCTGACATGGGGGGCTGTGCCTAGTCTTATTGTATCTTATGCTGTGTTGGGCTGCTGTCCCTGGGAGGCCTGCTCTTTTCTGAAGGGAAACAGAGAAGTGGATTTAGGTGAGGCGAGGAGAGGGACTGGGAAGAATGGAGGGAGGGAGGGAAAACTGGTTGGGATGTGCTGCGTGAGAGAAGAATAAATAAGACCTCATATGTCATTTTAAGTTACACATACATTACTGAGTCAAGGGGGGAAAATAGTTAATAATTTTTATAGGCTCAGCAAAATAAGTCATATTGTTTATGATGTTCAGACAGCTGGACTTCTTAAGAGACAGAGAAAACACAGAGCCTGCAGCTTGTTAAGCTGTGAGTCTTTTTTTTCCTCTTTGTCACACTTCCTATGTGAATCAGGCATTAGGCTTAGTTTTGCTGTTGTGTGGAACATTTTGCTCTGTGAACCTGCGCTCGAGCCCACTGAGGTTTAGGGCCCTGCCGTCCCTATTGGGCCTCATTGTTTGCTACGGCCTGGAGTGTGGCAGGGCGCCTGGAGGGAAGCGCACATACTGACCACATTATGGAGGAGTGGCTGTCACAAAAACAACCCTCTTGGGTAATCCTTGAGGAAAGGTGGGGTTTGGATTGTTATTTGGTGTAACTATTTTTGAGAGCACTACAAAAATAAACAAATGGCTGTGGATTCAAAAAACAAACAAACATGCAAAAAACTCAAAACTTGGAAGGCGCTCCCACATGCATGCTCAAAAACAAAACCAAAACAGACCAAACCCAAGAAGGAACTGAACTGCCACCAAACTCTATAACTGGCCAAGGAACTTAAGAAAAAGTAGCGGCCTGCGCCGTGGGCTTCAGTCTGTTGGCCGCAGAGCAGCACCACCAAGCCCTAGAACATTTTAGAGGAGCTGAGGGCATCTGAGCCCTGCCTCTAGCAACCAGTCGTGGAGAGCCGTTTCCCATGTGAATGCCTTCTTGGGAGAAATGTCGATTTCTGTCTCTAAATTAGGTAACCTACGGTTCTGACTGATTTGGAAATGTTCTGTACAACTCCTTGATGCGCTGTGTACACATACATGAAGGTATGACGTGTAACTGTTTTCCCCACTCTGTAGGATACCCGAGACATCCCTGCCTAATCACAGGTCACAAGCCTTCCCATGTGGGCTCCTCACGAGTGCCTCGGCTTTTACATTAGGTCTTAAATTCATCGTGAGCTAGCTTTTGTGAGGTCGGGGTGGGAGCCTGCCTTTGATCCTGGGAAAATAACTTTTCAGCTTCAATTTTCTTCCCATATGAACCTCATCAGAAGAGACTGCTATTCTATCATGGCGACAGTGCTCTCTGGGCATGGACGGAGGCCTTGCCCGGCCCACACACCCCGGACCCTTTAGTATAGCCAACGCTGTATCTTAAGCAACAGGGGTTTCAGCATCATCCACCATGGCTGGAGGCGCAACAATCTCAGAGGCTCTTTGCCAAGATAAAAATAAGCCAACAGTCTGAGTGACTGCAGAGTCTCGAACCATCGTCAGGGTTAATTCCTAACCTTACGGAAAAACACGATGTCTTCTATACAAGGACACTTTAAAAGAATTTTAAAATTCACGTTTAACATGAAACACCATAATTACTCCTTAAAAATGCGACTGTACTTCTGAGATGGGACCTGGCTGAACTTCCAGGACCCCGCCTTACTTACCTCTCTTGATCCTGCCATCTCGGGCAAGGCAGCCGTGGGGCGGCACGCTGGTCACAAAGATGGGCAGCTCGCCACTCTTGCTCCCCCTGCCTCCAGCAACCGTCATCCCAAGGGACTCATGCGGCTCCTTCTTTACAGTGATGTGCTTCTCCTGGCATGTGACACATCGAGTGAGGTCCTATGGAACAAGGGAAGGTCTTGGGTACTTAACAACACGTAACCAAGGAAGACAGGCCAACAAGGTGACAGTTCTGGGTAGTTATAATGGGACTTTATGTCTTATTCCTAAATGAGGACCGAAGCTCTTTGTTTTTGAGTCTGGGTCTCATTATGTACTTCTGATTTACCTGGAACTCACTCTGGCTGGCCCTGAACTCACAGAGATCTGCTCACCTCTGTCTCCTCAGTGCAGGTGTGTGCCACCACTGCCCAGTCAACAGATGGGGATTCTAATACCATAAAAGCACACACTATCCATGTGTCTGTCAAAGCTCACGATTCCCAGCCTCAGTGTTCACCCAGCTAAATCTGTTACTGTAGGCAACATGCCTAACTATTAACCACGGACTTTATCATGTTTTCATGATGCATTTTTTTAGTCGTACAACTGATGATCACATCTAAACAGGCAATCTGAGAAGAACCTGCTTCCAAGTAGCACTAAGCACAGGCACTGTCCTGGAGGGTCACTTCTTGTCAATCACCAGACAGATGAAGCCTCCTTGACAAGAAACTACAGTGGCTGACATGGGAGGCGACTCTCAGATTGTGAACCCCAAACACTTACGCTTAGCTTTCCGACAGGATGACAGCCCACATTTCAGGCTTAAAACAAAAAACAAACAAAACCCAACCAACCAACCAAAACCAAAAAAACCCCCAACTTTACACTGCGCTGTGACTGGCAGGCATACACAAGGCCTATGCTTACACCTTACGGGGTAACAGTGATCCCTACAGGGCGCCAGGGGTTGGAGGGGAGGCCCGTCCTTACCTTGTGTGAGCCTGGCCGGCTGTGCGAGGGCGGCTGAGCACGGCTGCCGCTGTGGGCTCCGGCCTCACGGCTGCCATTGCCCGGCGGGGGCTTCCCCGGTCTGGCAATTGTTAAGTTCACCCTCTCTCCGCTGGCCTGGAGGAGACAGTTCATCACTACCCGTCACAAATGATGTCTGTGGCTTAAGGATCGCTAGTGGAACCCACCCTCCTCTCTCATCAAGGCAGGTTCTCACTGAGCAACCCAGGGCTGGGGGCTCCTGCCTCAGGCCAGGGAATGCTACCACCGTGCAGTGCCTGGGGACTTAGTCCCCTCACCAAAGCCTCATGGGCAGTCACTACCTGGTGGCAGGAGGGTCACAGGCTAATACTTCAAAACCTTTTACACCGAAACACACAGTTACACACACACACACACACACACACACACACGTCTTTAAGAGTTAAATTCTTTTGTATACGTTTATAGATTTAACAACAGTAAGACTCAAATTATTTGAAGGCTGGTGGCTACTGTTTTAAATGTAGAAGCCTGCTGTCTGAGTGAAAGTTCATACATGCATTACACCTAAGGTCACGGTGTCCTTGCTTGTTAAAGTACATCCGAGTTACCCAATGCTTCTGTTCAGTAATCACAACCCCCAACTTTACTATTATTCTTAGGGGAGATTTGACAGCCTGCTTTAAGGAACTGTGAGAGGAAGTAGACTCCTTGTCCATGACTAAAATTAACAATGTTAAGAAATTCCTTTACGGGCTGGAAAGGTGGCTCAGCAGGTAAGGGCACTTGCTGCAATGCCTGATGATCTAAGTTCAATCTCAGGGACCTCCACGGTGGAAGAGGAGAACCAGCTACTGCAGCTGTCTTCTGATCCCCATGTGCACCATGGAAGGCACACACACACACACACACACACACACACACACACACACACACACACACTCATGTATGCACACATGCAAGCATACACATACATGCAAAATTAAATTTAATATAAAAATTGCTTTATTTTCTGCTCTTCAATTGGAAAATAAGTGATAAACAGATTTGATACTGTACTATAAGTCCTTTGCCACATCAGCAGCAGCATCTCCAGGGTCTAAGAGGCAAATGATTGCTACGTTACACTGTGGGGAGTGACAAGTGGCACACTCATTGTCATTACTGTTAATACCCAGAGCATCAAACCAGCATTTTAACTTTCCTTGAAAACTGCTTTGACAAGCTTATTGATTGACGTGAACCCTTGCTCTCTTGAAATGACGTAAAGCTGAGGTGCTTACACTGTACAGACAGACGCTCCAAAGTACAAGGGAGCACGAGTTCCTGGAAAACAGTCAACAACACCCTAAACCAACAGAACAAACACACAGCTCTACTTAGTGAAGTTACATACGTAACAGTGTGGATTTTGAAGACCACTTCTTAGACACACAGCTCTACTTAGGGAAGTTACATACGTAACAGTGTGGATTTTGAAGACCACTTCTTAGACACACAGCTCTACTTAGGGAAGTTACATACGTAACAGTGTGGATTTTGAGGACCACTTCTTAGACACACAGCTCTACTTAGGGAAGTTACATATGTAACAGTGTGGATTTTGAAGACCACTTCTTAGACACACAGCTCTACTTAGGGAAGTTACATACGTAACAGTGTGGATTTTGAAGACCACTTACATACGTAACAGTGTGAATTTTGAAGACCACTTCTTAGACACACAGCTCTACTTAGGGAAGTTATATATGTAACAGTGTGGATTTTGAAGACCACTTCTTAGATACCCGTGTCTGACTTTCCAAAGAAACATTGCTGGCCCTGGTTATGTGCCAATGAGAACAGACTCGGTTGTGTGACGTGGCATTTACCTGAATAATCTGGGCGGCGAGCTCTGGGGTCCCATGCTTCAAGTCGTGTCCGTTGATGGCCAGCACTCGGTCATTGCTGTTGAGCCTGCCGTCCTGCGCTGCCAACCCCCCTTCCAGGAGGTCCAGAATGAAAACGCCCGGCTCGTCTGTCCTCCGGACTAATTTAATGCCGAGCTGCTCTGCCGAGTCACGTTTGTGGAGCAGCACTTGGAAGACCTCATCCCGCAGCGCACTGCCGTCGGCGTGGCTGCTGGCACGGCTGCCGAAGCGCCTCTCCCGCAACACCGTCAGCTGCAGCGTGCTGCATGGCTGGGAAAGCATGGCCCGGGCATGGTTATGGGACACATTGCTGATGTCGTAGTTGTTGACCTACAACCAACGGACAAACAAAACTCCCATGACCAGTGCGTTACAGAATTTTATACTCCTAACTTGCAGAAATGTCTAGATGACATCGCCAAAGGAAAACAGTATGGAGAAAATGCTACAGGATCCCTTACCTACGAGGAAAAGCCTCTAGAGACTTTTACAGCAGAGAAAGAGCTACAGCACACTGTTGTAGTTAGGGACACAACGCAGATGACGCTCTGGGATTACAGTCCTTGGTTCTGCCAGTATATGGAACTTGGTAGTCAGGGCCCACTCTCCTTCCCAGGACCAGTGTGAGAGGGAGCAGGCTACACCCGGGCAGGGCAAGCCCAGATCAAGCACGCTCTAGTGGCTCGCAGTTCCTGGATTTCAAAGCTGCTTTCTCTAACGAAACACACTTACTTTAGACAAAATAAATCATTTTATTTCTTAAAAAGTTGCACATTCTGAGTGACTTTTAAAGTATATAATTACAATTCCACTCTAATTATCAGCATACACATATAATGCATATTTAATATGCTGAGTGTAATTCAATATTCATGTACTCATTAGAATGTACAGCCTTGATACAATTACAGTGACTGATCTTTGAACATGTAACATATCACTTAGGAAGATAGTCCAGCTTCAATTACCCACCTAGGAGGTGAGTATAATTTTCGTATTTATCACAATTAGAGTTCTCTGAATCCATCAGAGATAAAAACCAATGCTGTCTGAACACCTCTAATGGGAGAGCTCTGGGTTAGGACCGTGACCATCAGGAGCCCAGGCGCATGCAACACTACACAAAACGCCTTCCTCCTCTTACGTATCTCGGATGGGCAGTGAGAGCTCTTTGAATTTGGGCTGTTTGCTTATTTTTTGAGTTTGACAGTTTTTGAACAGTACTGCCTTGAATTTTGTCGATTTTGGTCTACGGATACCTTTTAAAATCCAGCCATCAAATCTGCAGGCATCGTACACGAGCTTACTGTTCTCCCATGTTTATAACATTTGTGTAAACAGCAGCAAGTCCATGACATTTACAGAATCGATAACACTGGACTGAGACCAGAACTCCAAGGCGTGTTCCATAAACCCTGGCCGACGGGACCCACGGGTCCATCATCATTTTGATGTTCGGCTGTGAGCTGATACCTCTGTTCACATTTTCTGTCTTCAGACAGTCATGAAGGATAAAATGCTGGGCCCAAACCCCGCCCTGCTCTGCAGCCACACGTAAGCATGCAGCCAGTTTTCTCTGTAGAGCAGGCTGGGGGGGGGGGAGCCAACTATGAAACGACCCCTTCTCCAGGAGTGCATGTGTGGCTGTCGGTGAGACTGAGAAGGCAGACTGTAACAGACTGTTTCTTGATTCTGTACAAAGCACAAACAGTAAGCGCTGTCGTGCATTTCTGACTAAATATGGTCTTTGTTTGTTAACCACCACCATGGAAGTCACTGATGTTTCTGAGCAAACCAAAAATATTTACTTTTAATGTTCTAAAAGCTGTATCTCTGTTAATAACATTGACATCATTTATAATGAACAGCATTTTCCCTCTACAATTGCTCAAAGGCTGCCTATGAATCTCTGAAGAGGCGTGTAAAGCTATGAGAACACAGGTTCCCCTTGTAAAGATGCTACTGCATCGAATGTGTGTGTGTGTGTGTGCATGCACACGCTTTAATATGGAAAAAATCTAGTCAATCCCATTGACTGCCTGTTTACTAAGATAAAACTACAGTGTAGCCACTAGTCTGTAAAGGAACCACCTTATTTATTGCATGGGGATTTTCAAATTGGCACACTTTGTTAAAAAAAAAAAAGACAAAAGTATACACTTGAAACTATTGCTAGAAAGGCCCATGAGGAGAGAGATGGGGCAGCAGTAAAGGCCAAGGCGTCAAGCCGTGTGGGAGGAGTGTTCCTGGGCAACAGCTGTAAGACTGCCTGCAAATACAGGGCAGGAGTTAGGAGCCGAGGAGTACAGGCCAAGTGTCCTCAATGTGGTGCCAGCCTTGTGCAGCCAGAGAACGTAAAACGTAAAACGACAGAAAAGATACAGCACATGGAAACAGTAGATCAGAAGCCGAACTCCAAGCAATTTGAAGTTCAGTCTGTGTCAGCCATACCAGTGGCCTGGAAGGGCATGGGGCTTGAGGACTAAAAAGAAACCAGGTGGTCAAGCAGACAGATGCACCGGTGCTGTGGCTCCCCAGGGAAAACCCCTCCCTGCTGTCCCGCGGCCTGGCCCCTTCCATTCCAGGTCTACAGATTCCTCCCGGGACAGCTAAGTTCCTAGAGATTGCAGGTTTGTTTTGCTATGGGAGACGACTATTCTCAACAGGACGTCACAGCCAAGTTCACTTTTCTGTTGCTCTCTGGACCAACAGAATCTCTTCCCTGCCGTACCGCGACAAATCTGAGCCACAAACTAGACTGGGCACTGCTGCAGTCACCAGAGAAAGACTGTGCACACGGTTAGACTTCAAGAGCACCTTACTCAGTGAGGTGGATCATGTGCAGAGGTGTGATCTAGAAACCGAGGGAATGGGATCAGTGTGGGGAGAATGGCTGGACAGCTTGCAGAGGAGAGCGGACAGACCGGAGCACAGGCTCAGAGAGGACTGACCGGAGCACAGGCTCAGAGCGGACTGACCGCAGCACAGGCTGAGAGCGGACTGACCGGAGCACAGGCTGAGAGCGGACTGACCGCAGCACAGGCTGAGAGCGGACTGACCGGAGCACAGGCTGAGAGCGGACTGACCGCAGCACAGGCTCAGAGCGGACAGACCGGAGCACAGGCTGAGAGCGGACAGACCGCAGCACAGGCTCAGAGCGGACAGACCGCAGCACAGGCTGAGAGCGGACAGACCGGAGCACAGGCTGAGAGCGGGCTGAGGAGACAGGGTTGGTTTCCCACAGGAAGGCAAGAAGGCTGGCCTGCTCAACCTTCCAATGGGAAGAGATGCTCTCTGAGGGCAGGAGAGACTTTTACTTCTAAATTGTATCCCTAGCAGCTAGGATGGTGCCTGGAGCGCTGTAGGGAAGAACTCTGATTAGGAAGCGGGGCTGCAGTTGGGTAATGGCGCACACCTTTAATCTCAGCACTAGGGAGGCAGAGGCAGCCAGAGCTCTGAGCTCGAGGCCAGCCTGGTCTACTGAGCGAGTTCTAGGACAGCCAGGGCTACCCAGAGAAACCCTGTCACGAAAAGCCAAGACGAGGCTGCACCAGGTCCTTGGGCCGTGACTGCCGTTGGCAATGAGGGTCATGGCAGCATCACCCTGGAAGTGAACAACCTGGAGTCAAGGAGGAGAGTGAGAGAAGGACACAGGAAGGAGTGTTTGCACTGAATCAGGAATGAAGTGGCGAAGGCCTGGACTGGAGAGGGGAGGGGCAGGGAGGCCTCGCAGGATCACAGCAGAGGATGGAATGGGGTGGGTCGAGGGAGACGGGTCTTGTACTTGAGCTCTGAGAAGGCAGTCTTCCTCTTGTTTGTGAATATTTTTCTCATAGAAATTATCCTTTTTTTCCCCCCTTTTTTAAAATCACAGGGACTCGAATGGCCAGGGCAGTTTTCCTATGAAACGGGACACTCACTGCCCCGTCCTTTCAGTCATGTCTTCTAATAGTAGGAAACTGTCTGGTCCTACGCTAGTGCTTTTGGGGAGAATACCTGTTTCTTCCTAATGGCAGTACTCTGGGGACAGCAGAGAGCAGCGACTGAACACCCAGAGCTGGATGCCGGCATCAGGGAACGACTCTTCTGAGTTTACCCAGCATGCTGCGGTACAAACTTGTTTAACTCAGTGGCAGAATGCTTGCCTAGCGCGTGTACAGACCTGGGTTAAATTCCCAGGACAGTGCAAAAAATGGCCCTCAGCAACCGGTGCTGGGCAGGTCTGTCTGCCACATTCTAGGCATTGAGGAATGGAAGGACCCATCAAACATGCAGGGACGAGACGGACAAAAAAATGGGTGTGGAAGAAAAGCAGTGGGAAAGAAAAGTCTAGCCTGGTCAGTGGTGGCCCTGGAATAGCCAGAGTCCAAGCCATGTCCAGTGTCCCACACGCCCAGGGAGCCCCACACCAAACGCCCGGTCACAATTAAGATGGGAATTAAGGTGAGAGAAGAAAACAGCTGTGCATGGTGGCGCAGACTGTTAGCCCAGCACTCAGGAGGCAGAGGAAGGTAAACTGAGTTTGAGGCCAACTTGATCTACATTATCAGGACCTAGGCCAGTCAGAGCTTCATAATGACCTGCCTCAACACACACACACACACACACACACACACACACACACACACACACACACACACACACACAATTAAAACCAGCAAAACCAACTTTTCTATAATTCAGTTTCTACAACATCACAATTGTCTAGGTTGTGGTGGAGCTGGTACCTGAAGAATCTGGTCTCCGGCAAGGAGCCTTCCATCTCTGGCGATGACCCCGTCCCGGTAGACTTCCTGAATGACGATGTTGATCAGTGGTGTCTCGTTGCCGCCCACAATGCTGATTCCTAACTGGATGTACGGGTTAGAGCGGTGGATCTCAATGGTGGTGATCTCTCCTTCTGGTAAACTAAGCGGCTGCTGGACAGCTGCCAAGTCAAATGGGAGAAGAGTATTTACGTTCAGATTCTCTCCACTCAACAATGACTATGCTGATAAAACACGGGTAAAATCAGCCAAAGTCTCTCTTTCCACAGGCGATCAGTAAGCATCTAGTAAATAGTTACTACGTACTAGGCCATTAGGGACCACACAGTAACAGAAAGCTACCGTGCACAAGCACAGATTGTGCCAGGATGTAGGGAAAACAAAACAAAACAAAACAAAATGCTGTGGTCTGGTGGATAACCCCAGAGGAGCAGAGAAAAGGACACAGTTGCACTGAGTGGTGAGGGGCGACAGACGTCACAGACGTGTCAAGAAACATATGAACATACAGTTTCTTTGAGAAAATGAGTTCTAGAAGTAACAGTGGCCCAGGCTGTGTGCTTCCTAGTGGGTGTGCAGGTAGCAGGGGCGGGGTCAGATGATGCGTTCCCAGGCTCACAGTAGCCAACCATCTGAGCCTTCATCTTTCAAGGCTCAGGGGTAACTTGGTTCCTTTTGTTTAATTCTTAATGTTATGCACACTAATTAACATAGTGTTTACTGTAGTGGCTTTTTGAGTTGTTCGTGTTGCGTTCGTGGTTTTGCTGTTGATGTAAACACGGTTCTGATCACACACATGAGAGTAGTGGGTTCCAGTGGGGAAGGATGGGAGGCCTGGCTTCCTCCAGGTAAGACTCTCGCTTTATTTCTGGACTGCAGCCAGCTAGAGCTGCAGGGCGCAGAGGGGGAATGATGTGGTATGCAAGCCACACTCCAGTGCAACTGTCTCGACAGGACACAGGCGCATGCTGGAAGGGCAGGGGAGGAAAGGCAAGGGAGACCAGATACACCAGGAAGAGGCGTGCCTCACACACGTACAGTCAGCTGCAGCACTCTCCTCGAAGGCGGGGTTGTCTAGGCCAGGCTCCTCGGTCCACACAGGAAGAGGTGCAGGTGTCAAGTTTCTCTCGCCAGGCAGGGAGCCCAAGCAGTCCGTTTCTGGGGGCGAGGTGCCCGGAGGATCTATTACGGTGGATCCAGTTTCACCCTCAATCTGTGTTTGAGCTTGACTGGTTTTCCTTCTCTGTAGGTCAACTCTCCGGTGAGAGGCTCCAGGACATCTGGAAAGAGCAGAAGGCGCTTTTCAGATGGTTTGAGAAGGACAAGTTGAGCAGGGAGTGGCGGCTGGGTGGGGTTAATCAACAGTGTACACCTGAACAAATACGCGGCAACTGCTTATGCGCAGGGAAGGGTGCCTCAAGTACCCACAATTCAGCACACGGTTCCGATCCTAATCTCTGTCCAAACTAAGTTCTCACTACTCTACCTGGCAGGCAAATTCAGGAAAGGCATGGAGACAACGACAGCCAAAAGCCAACTCTTAGGTGGACACTGGTTGCCTGGAAGTATCCCAAGAGTCCTGTCTGCCTGCACTGAGAGGATGGGTGTGAAATCTGCATCAAACAGTCCTTTTCCCAGGCCAGGGGTGGCAATCTACAGGCTTCTTCATAGGAATGTGCCATTGTGCCTTGCCATACTTGTGGGCAAGGACCTTTACAATAGGGTTAAACACACGAGACGAAATGCATTTCCTTAGTTTGTTAAATCTGAATCTCAAGACGGGCTACGTGAGCTGGACAAGAACTGCTACCATGCTTTTATTCAAGCAAATAGCAGGTAGAGGATCATTTATACTCAAAATCAATGACATGTTTAGACCAAAGTTCCTCTTGCTGGTCTTTCAGAAGGAGGCCAGGGCATACCAACACTCCTTTTACCTGCACCCTGGCTGGACATGGTGACCAGTAACATGCAGTATGAAGGGTGGGAGACATGGACAGAGTCAGTGAAGGGCCAGAGTCACAGTAGACCACACGCCGAGGGTCACAGACTTGCATTCAATGACAGTATTTAAAGATTCCAAAATTTTCACCTTCAGAAAGTACATTTCAGACTCAGTTAAAACTGAGAGCTAGCCTGGGCCATAAGGCAGCACATTCCCCATGGAACCAAACATGTATATATAGATGTAAAACTGCTTCAAGTCCTGAGGAGGACGAACAGGGCAGTGCCTCCCCCCTCGTTTATTGTCTTCTATACCCCGAGAAGAGGAACAGAGCTGAGTCTCCATCTTGCTCTGCTGTGTAACACTCCAGGAACTGTTCTCGAGAACGCCTGACAAATATTTTTGAAAAAGAGATCAAGGAACACAAGGCCTGTCAGTGGATTACCAGAAACACCCAGCAACTGATGAAGGGGATCACACGGAAGTAACCCCCTCCCCAGGAGACGGAAAGAGGAGTCTACAGAACGGGGAAAATTGTCACCCAAGAACACATCAGCCAGGTGGTTCATATTTAGCAAGCTCTCAAATCATTGATGAATAACTACACTGATGAAAAACACAGGCAGTTCACGCAGAATGAACACAGGTGGCCATATTACTCAAAAAAGTGTTGCTCGTCCTTAGCCATCTGAGACATCTTCTCACCCCAGTGGGAATGGCCTCCACCAAGAAAACACACGAGTGGCAACAAGCACTGTAAGGGTGGGGAGAAAGAGGGGCCTTTGATTTGCTGCTTCTGAGAACATAATGTGCAGCCGCAGTGGGGGTCAGTGTTGAGGCTCCTCAAAAAACCAAAATAAGTCCATAGAAACACCAAGTGAAAATCAGAACCCAGCTACACCATTCTTGGTACACACCTCTGGTGTACGTGACATCAGCGCACCAGAGACACTTGCACATCCCTGTTTATTGCTATATTATTCACAGTAGCTCTGAAATAAACCAGTCCCAACATCCATCAATGACAAATAAAGAAAATGGCACGGTACATGTGATGAACTTTTCTTCAGCCATGAAAACGGAAAACCACAACACCGGCAGGAGAATGGGTGGAGCTGAGATCACACTGCACAGTGAATCAGCTACTGCAATCTCTCTCACGTACAATCTCGTGGGGATAAGGTCAGGAGAGTTAGCTGAACTGACAGCCCTACAAGGTACATAACACCTGTCCTATTGCTATTGAATACATTTAAGGAAATGAATTAAAAAATGGAAAAAATCTAAGCTTGCTAGAAAGGAAGAAGCAAGCATGCTCACATTCCCGATGGGACAAGCAAATCCTTAACAACAGGAAGCCACCCATACAACAGGAAAAGACTAAAATGGCATCACAGGAAACCATGGGGAAAATGGCTTCAGGGCAGGAAGTCTATAGATAGAACCTTTGAGAACACCCGCGCTGCAGCAGGATGGGCCGTAGCTCAGTAGACCACGGCAGGGCCACCGTGCATGTGGGCAGAAGACAGCAAACTCATCAGGGCAGAGCAGAGGGCCTGCAAGAAACAGCCAAGAGGGCCAACAACGGACGGACAGACGGTAAGACCCAGGGCTGTAGGTGTGGCCTGAAGTAGGACTTTGGCTTAGCATGGCTGAGGTCCTAGTTCAATCCCAGGGACACAATCGTGAAAGACACAAGGACCAACACGTGTCAGTCTGAGTTGAGTGACGCCCAGTGTACACACCTATGCTCCAAGCACTCAGGGGGGCAAGGTTAAGGCAGGGGGCCACAGAGAGATGCCCGAGGCCCAGGCCTAGGCCAGAGCACTGGCATTTCTGTCAACAGTTTTGTCCTGGTTGGCTTTCTACTGCTGTGATAAACACCACAACCACGAGCAGCGTGGGGAGGAGAGGGTTTATCCATTTACAGCTCACAGTCTGTCGCTAAGGGAAGTCAGGACAAGTACTTGAGGCAGGAAACTAGGCGCAGGAACTGAAGCAAGGCCGTGGAAGACTTCCTCTTCCTCACGACCTGCTCAGCCTGCCTTTTACACAATCCAGGACCCACCCCACCCAGGGGTGGCCAATGCCTACATCAATCGCCAATCAAGTAAATGCCCCCAGAGACTTGCCTCCCGGGCCACCCGATGGAGGTGGCTCCTCGGTTGAGGCTCCCTCTCTCCACAGAACCTCAGCTTGTGTCAAGCTGACGAAAAGCACAACAGCGAGCATCCTACAGCACAGCAAACACTGGAAATCAGAGTCTAAAAGGAAAGCTACGGGCAGCTCAACCCAAGCCTGGTGTGTGAGAGCGAGAAGGCTGGCTAATGGGTTTCAGGCCCCTTTCCAGTTGTTGGGATGCTCTAGAATCTAGATGATACACGGCACGGGGAACACACAAAGAAGCGGAAATGACATACACACTTTAAAGAGGTGAGTTTCACATGTGAAATGCAAAGCAAATCAAAGCTGTTAAAGGTCAAGGATGGAGCAGTTCAGAGTGGGCTCGAACGGGTCAAAACGCAGGACCATGGCCTCCTCAGAGCCGTGCCCCTTGCTTGGTACACATGGAACTAAGCACCAGGAGGCTGCACTCTGCTAGTCCCCGGAACAACCAGGACGTGCGCAGAGCTCCTGCATCCTCACAACTGTTCTATTAATACACACGGCGCACTTGAAACCAAGCTAAGCCAACATCACAAAGCAAGTGAATTGCAGGGGTATAGTTCAAACACACTCTGATCAGATTTCAAAGGCTTCTAGCATTTTCCTCAACAGCAATACTGAGTTTATTTGTGTGGAATTCTTTTTAAGTCTTAAAAAAGCAAATTGAATTTGTTCTGCCAACAAATACTTCAAAACACCGCTATGGAATATCAGGGCTAACCAGACCTAAGAGATCATTAAAAACAAAAGGCTGAGGTGGGTACGATGGCATGTGCCCGTAACCCCAGCATTTAAGAGGTACAGGCAGGAGGATCCGTTTAAAGCTAACCTAGTTGTACAGAGCTCCAAGACCAGCATGGTTGTGGGAGATCTTCTTAGCACGCACGCGCGCGCGCGCGCATGTGTGAATTTCTGAGTCTGGGGCCAGCCTGGCCTACAGAGGGAATTCTAGGCCAGGCAGGGCCATTTATTCTCTTCAGAGACCTTGTCTACAAACAAACAAACAAGTCAAACCAATGCTGGGAGGAGATAGCTTCAGAAAATGCTTGCCTTGCAAGCCGGAAGACCTGAGTTAAATCCCAGAATCCATATTAAAACAAAGCGGGTGTGGTGGCGCATGTGTATAATCCCAGTGGTGGGATCACTGAGCCAGATGACCAGGCAGCCCCCTGAAGCTTGCTGGCCAGTGACAAACCCTGTCTCAAAAACAAGCAAACCAAATATATAACAAGTGGACAGTGCCTGGGCAACACCACACCACACGAGGCTGTCCTCTGGCTTTACACGCACATGTGCACACAGACCAAAACAAAAGGACCCCAAACCTCCAAGATCCAGGTGTGGGAGAGAGGCATCCCAACAGAGCCACGTATAGCCCAGCTATTCAGAAGCTGAGGCAAGAGGGTCATTTGAATTCGGGAGTCTGAATCTGGCTCAGGTAACACAGAGAGCAAAACCCCTATGTGTCTTTGGAAATGGAGCACTCAACAATAACAGACTCCTGCTTGCACTGCAGGGGCAACCTAGTGTGTACGGGAAAGTAGCAGAGAGGATTTAAAGCACGGCTGAGGCCACACCGGTCTAAGTGGAGCTCTGAGGCAGCGGTGGTCAGGACAATGCAGCCAGCGGGAGACAGGGTTGGCCCATACCGGGCAGGGAGCTGCACCAACCCCTGATTAAAAAGGAAACCCAAGCGCTCAGGTAGCAGCAAAGAGCCAAACAGAAGTTTTCCTTTCCTGCTGGCTATGAACCTGCTCCATGATCTCAGCTCTCTGAAGGACAGCACATGTAAAGTAACTTGTTTTATGCTACGGGGACATCAGTCCCTGCTACTAGGAGGCATGGTGCAGCAGAAGGCACTACTACGCATCATCAGCGGTATTAGTCGTGGTGGGGAGATGGGATGCTTGCTAAGCCCCGTGCTAGGAGACTGAAGCAGTGATTGGCTTAGGATCAAGGAAAATGATAAAGACATACAACACAAACAAAAATCAACTTGACAGGGAGCAAAAGGACCTAGCAAGGCTACCTGAAGTCTCTCCTCCATAAAAGCAGTGAGAAGACTGGAGAAATCATCAGAACCAACTACTGAATTCTGGAAAGCAGCAAAAGGTGACAGCAGTCTGGAAATAATTGATTTAAGAAAGGTGGCAGGTGGGCGGGCGAGCTGGCTCAAGTCCTGCAAACCTGAGCTTGGACCCCAGAGCCTGCCTAAAAGCCTAGCGCTGATGGAGTACCTATTATCCTAGGAATGGGCGGAGGGGTTCACCAAAAGTGTGCAAGGCCAGCTAGCCTAGCCTTCATAGCAGTGGACAAAGAGACAGACATAAGCAAATCATTTCTCTTGTCCTCAAAATTAAAACCAAACCAAACCAAGCCAAGCGAGACTGGCAGAGTGCTTGCGTAGCAGATCAGGCCCTAGGTTTAATTCACAGTACTTATAAAGAGATAAAATAAAGCTAGGCACAGTGGCCCATACCTGTAATTCCAGCATTTGAACTTGAGTTGAGGCAGGACTAGGGGTTCCACACCAGCCTGGGGCATACGATAGGAACCTGCCTCAAAAAGAACTGATGCTCAGTGAGCTGACATGCTGCAGTGCATAAACTACCCAGCGCTGGGCATGGAATAAAGAGGAAATGAGGAGCAGGCGCAGGACAGGAAACTGTCCAACAGAAACTGACTGAAGGAAGCCCGGTACTCCACACTCAAGACAATGGCAAATTCGTAAAAATTCAAAATCTATGGAAAACCACTTCTACATGACTGAAGGCCAATAGGTGAGTACAGTTCACTGGAAACAATGAAGAAGCACGCGGTCACGGGGAACCCCAGCGCTGAGGAGCACGGTGAATGAGACGGGAAATCCACTGAGCCCCACAGCACAGAGAGGAGTCGGCAGACTGCAGACACAGGCTGCCTGAGATCGCTAGGCTGAGAAGTTCTTAGCTTAGCACTTGCATTATTGCTCGTTTTGAATGTTAGGTGTGGAGACTGGCTGGTGAGACTAGAAAGGAGAAGTGCTGTCTGTACACATGATGCTGTTTGCCAAGTATCCAGCACAATGGTTTGGTCATACATGTTTGGTATGACACAAAGGAATCCTGCCCTAATAATAGTTTTGAGGTACACAAGAAGCTTGGTATGAAGATGTCATGATAGCACTTTGTGCTAATTTAAAAAGAAAATAAAAGATGCATTACAGAAAAAAAAAAAGACAGACAGGAAAGAAGGCAGGAAGGCAGGAAGCAAGGAACGAAAGAACAAAAAAAGAGGCCCAAACTATTATTCCCACACAATTAGGCCAGACTAAGATTAGCACATTCAAGTCTCCTGTGGGCCCTCAGACTGTCTGCTGGTGACGGAGACACAGAATGTAAAGCCACGATTCCTGTTTTTCCAAAGACACACACCCTACTTTCTCTTAGTCCCTGTTTTAGGCAACACAGCTTGGGTTCGAGCAGTTTCTCTGTAAATCTCCACATTTCACAGGTTTTAAGACTTTTTGTTCCCTCCGGTGTAGGGAATCAAACCCACGACCTTGTACATGCTGGGCAAGGGCCTCACCTGCAGCTCTGTGTAAAAAGAGTATGAGGTCCTCACTCCCCAGCTGAGAGACTCAGTTTCCCACTTCTCGATTATTTCTAATGAATAAGGTGAGATCCCTCTGTAACACTGTGATCTGGGGACTGAATCCCCACACGGCCGCTTGCCTATGAGAGGGCTGACTGCCCCTTACAGCAGAGCGGCCTGGTGCACACAGCAAAGGTTAAACATGAGCACAGTGACTAGCTCAGCATCTTCATGCGCCGTGAGACGACAGACAGGATTCGTTAGCTCTAGGACTTTATGTGCCGTTCTATATTAGACCTGTGCTGTACCTGAACCCAGTGTGATGTACAATGTGCTGTTGGCCGGGGTCAGCACCACCACACAAGTTGTTTCAAGTGACACAAAAAAATACACGTATTTCTGTCACTCGATGTGAGTCTAAAGACATGGCTGTTACTGACTTATTCATGTGTGTGAGTGAGGGTCTCTGTGTGGGTGAATGGACCACGGTGCCTATGAGGGGGTCAGTAGTTCTCTCCGTCCACCCTGCGGGTTCAAGGGATCCAACTAAGGCTGCCTGACTCAGTGGTAAGTGTCTTTATTCAATGAGTCCTGGGGCCATATGGTTTATTTCAAAGGCCAAGTCTTACTAAAACCAAATTGTAAGACTCAGCAGCTAGTCATACAAATAAATTAACGCTTGAGACAAATGTTTATTAGAAAAAAATCACCCCTAAACATTTCTGCCTCTAACTTCTAGTTCTTACTTGGTTGAGGCTCTCAACACAGAATCTTCAGGAGCTCAGCAACTTAAATCAGCCAATCATGTCCACCTTCCCCGGTCGGTCGCAGATCTGCTGTTTTGGCTGACTGTGAGTTAGAGTGCTGGGGTATATTTAACCCTTCACCTCTCTTTTTGAGGTTTGTTTTGTTTGAACAGGTTTTCACTATGAAGACCAGGGTGGCCTAGAACTCACAGAGGTCTGCCTGACAAAGGCCAGTGTAGCCCTGGGTGGCTTTCACCACCCTAAGGTATTTGCACTGGCTCCAGTGTACCAACCACGCATAATGCTGTAGCAAGAATCTTCATGTACAGCTCTGCCGTATGAAAATAAACTAGACAAAAGAATTTATTTGCATTTACTTCCTTCCTTCCTTCCTTTGATGCCAACCCCCCCTCTTGCAAAAGGACTCTAATGTTATCACCTGTCACCCATTTGAGTTTAAATTGCATGGTATGGTGAGGAAAGCATTACTAAGTAGTGCTTGCTTCTTGTGGCTTCCACAGTCATGCTTTTGAGGCATATTACTAAATATGAACTAATGCAACTTATTTCTTGCACCTCTTATCTGATTGGTTCATGTATTTACGGGGGCTCATCCCCCTGCCTTAGCAAATCTGTGCTGGGATTACAGGCACAAGGCACCATTCCTGCCCCCGTGTCTGGCTACTGGTCGTAGCGGCTCTGTGATACACTTCCTTGGTGCTTCTGATGGATGCTTCATGCTTACCTGTTTTTAAGATGTGCCTCTAGGTCACAGCGCTGCATTACATCTTGGCACACGGAAGAAAATGGACACAGAACCAGTAATTTGTCCAGAAGCTTGTGGACCAGGATGCTAGATTTCTTACACAACTTGAAATGAAGCCGCTTGCGGTCCAGCGGACAGAAATCCTTCTCCTGCAGGAAGTTTCTGAGGCACTTGTGGCAGAACGTGTGTCCGCAGGGCGTGTCGAGCGGCTGCAGCAGGGGCTGGAGGCAAATGTGGCAGACGAGGTCATCATCCACCTCCCCCTGGTAGTTGTACAAGTGGTTTTCTCTCGCCCAGTGCTGCTGGCCACACTCGAAGCACAGGGGGTCTAGGGAGGAGGCCGAGGAGGCCCGCTCCACGGGCACCATCTCGTCACCGGTTGTCCCCATGGTGAATCGGCAGTTCCTGGAGGCTCATGAGTCCAACACTTGCGGGGGTGGGGGTGGGGGATGGTGGTGTTTGCCTAAAGCCAAGTGCAAACAAATAAAAGTAATCAATTAAGATAGAAAACCAGACAAGTTTTCAATAAAAAGTGTATTAGAAACAAAGTAGTAATAAAAATAATAAAGGAAATTAATTTCCCCGGTGAGTGAGAAAGGCTCTCTCTGCCAAGCTCTTGCAGGCCAAGCAAAGGCACACTATCACCCAGAGGGACAGGCACACCAGTAAAAGCAGCCGACTTGTTCTCCTGACTGGTGCACCCTAGCACCTCACTGTCCCCCGGGACTCTCAAGGCTAATTAATCAATTATGTTGCCTTGCTCCACCGACTGGTGTCCCCTGCACATCGATGCCCCCTGGGACTCTCAGGGCTAATCAATCCCCAGGGCGCCAACACTGTGGCATTGGCTATCAGCTCACTTACAGCTCCTCGCTGCTTGAGCTGAGCCTTCAATAAAGGCAGTGTCTCTTAAATGCAGTCAAGGAGAATTCTGTTTGTCAATTAAAAGAAGAAAACTTTGCTCCATATTATGGGGAAAATACATTTCAAAACATGTATGATTTGAATACTCTCCCTATACAAAATAAAGGGAAAGACACATTCGACTGCACATCAAAATAACATTTCTGCAAACTCTGGAAACACTTCTTATGCCAAAGGAAAAAAATGCTCCATTTCAATTAAACACATGAAGGAGGTTATACATCAGTTCTGCCCGTTAGCCCCACTTCCACTTGGTCTTATTACTTAGAGCAGCTAGCCGGCTGCGCATGTATGCCTCCACTGACATGACTCAACAGCCCCCACCTGCAGGCGAGGCCCAGAGGATGCTCACCTTCTGAAGGCCTTTTGTCCTTACAGCTAAGGCACTAAGGGTTAAGAACTCAACTCCAAAGGCAACAGCTCCCCGCCTCCCTTCTGCAGATACTGGCAGAGCCTCCAGAGTTTGCTGAAGAGTGAACGTGGGCAGGAGAGGCAGAGAGGACAATTATAGAGCTGCATGGGATGAGCACTCTAAGACATAAAGTCAAGGGCAGGATAGGATAGGAACGCAGGAGAGACTGAGAAACTGGCATCTGATTGTGTCTGGCTTTGTGGCTGGGAATATTTTTGAAAGGGGGAGGGAAGCAACCAAAAACAAAAGCCATAAAAACTGTACTGCTGAGCTGTGACAGGAAGCATCAACCAGAGCAGGGGTGTGTGTGTGTGTGTGGGTGTGGGATAAGGGCATCTCAGGAGAGACGCACATCACACCGCCACACAGGCGGAGTGGCCACAGGGCACAGCGAGCAGGTAGGACATGGGAAACAGGCAAAACATCTCAGGTACGAAACGCACTTGGGAAATCTAAAACTGGGAGCCCCTTCCCAAGAACAGAAAGGCCGTGCCACATGGATTCCCTGTGCCAAATCACATGCCAGCATTTGCTATTTATTTCTTTAGTGTGTGCATAAGTGTGTGTCTGTGTGTACCGCACATGTAGAGGTCAGAGAACTTGTGGGGTTCGGTTTTCCTTAAGCAAGTGGAATCTGGGAAGTGAAGTGAGGTTTCCAAGCCTGGAGGCAGACACCTGCTGAACCATCCTGCTTGCCCCGTGACTGATATTTTATGTATTCATTTTTAAAACAACATAGAAATTGGGCAGAGCGGTGCACACTCATAATCCCACCACTTGGGAGACTGAGGCAAGTTCAAGTCTGGCTTGGACTACAGAGGAGAGCCATATCTCAAATACACATGCATCAGCAAATAAAAACAAACGTATCAGTTCTAAGGGACGTAACAAGAATGGCCATGATTGGAAGCAGGATTTGAACACGGCAGCTGTTCTGTCAGTGTAGGATGCACGAGGTGAAGGAAAGTAACAGCACTAACTCAGAATTCCAGTGGCCTCTTGTTTCCTACCTCGTTTGCAAGAAAACGCTCATATCTTTGCTCTTCTCTGCTGTGACAGTGTTTATTCTAAGCTTTCTTTTCCTCGGGAAAATATACGGTACTGCCAGCCTCCCACACGATGACGAAGACAGCACTATCTTAAGACTATTATGTTTCAGCTGTTCCCCAAGCCTCTATCTTTAGTTCATTATTTTCGTTTTATCATGAAATCTTTTCATAAGGAAGACTAACATAATAACAACTACATTATCTCCACCCACAAAACATGTCTGTGCTGCCACGAAGTAAACGCTCATGTGAACTTGCAGCACTAATTAGGAGCACAGACCCCGGAGTGGGCCTGGGGGGTCAAGTCCTTGCTCAACACTGACCAGACTCAAGACCTCCTGTGTGTCAGCTGGTGACAATGGCCCATAGACGGGGCAGTGAGCACCATACATGCTCAAAAGCATTAGCTATTAATACGATGGAACTGCAGAACCAGCCTGCCATTTGCTCAACGCTAACAACTTACAATTAGTAAGAGAAGAACACACGAGTCCTTCCTCGCTTCCAAACGGCGAGTGGTGAACTAAGTGATTTCAGCGAGAGAGAGGATTTCATGAGGTGAGTTCTGTGCAAAGGACGGCAGGCCTGGTCCCACTTTCCAACCCCCGTTGCTCCCGTCGGCCAGCCTAACAGGGTCTTTCCCCCTCTTTCTGCTGGAGTCCATCATGAGCTTTACACAGGGTTAAGCCATGTGTGTGTGTCTCCTGAAGGCCCTAGTGCCGGGAGCTTGGTCTAGCATGATGGTGTCGGGGAGGTGCCTAACAGAAGTGAAGTTACTGAAGATATGCCTGGCAAGAACGGAACGCAACCTCACGAGACCCTGGTTAGTTCCTACAAACGTGAGTGTGTCCAACAAGCGTGGGCTGGAGAGATGGAGCGATGGCTGAGCGCCTTTCTGCTCTTGCCGAGGGCCCGGGTTCCGCTCCCGCCACCCACATGGTGGCTCACAACCATCTGGAACCCCAAGGGCTCAGGCTCCCTCTGCAAGCACACATGGTGCACATAACTGTTGGCAACGCCCGGTGCTACCAATTGTGCCAACTGGTGGGACACATCTGCAGTCCCTTTGACTCACCAAGGCCAGCATCTGAGACTACACCCCTCCTCGTCCTCCTCGGCACACCGTCCTCTGTGAAGTCCCCTCTCTGGAACCCTGCACTCTTGGGGAGACTCCTTCCCCATCAGCAGTTACAACCTCTTTACACACCCTCATTTTAACTATTTCTATATGGTGTGTATCTTATTTTGTCTCTTCCAGGAGGGGAAAGGATGATTCTTTTTTAAAATTTCTCCATAGCTTGTGGTTTTTAAGTCTGTTGAGGGTCTTAGGCACCCTGGTCGCCCTCTCCCACCCTCTTTATCTCCCTCTCGCCTCTTGTCCCCATCCCTCTCTACTAGCCCCTTTCCCACATTCATGTCTTTTTGCTTTATTTTGTGACCCACTGAGCTCAACGGGGGTCACCTGGGTTTGGATCTATCCGCTGGAGCCCGGGTGGTTCACCAGTGGGCACACAAGGCACCTACTGTGCCTCCCTCAGCATCACTCAGTAGCCAACAGGCAGTATGGCCGACCGCTGACAGGCCCATTTCAGGAAGTCACAGCGCAGGGGAAATCACGGCTGCCCTGGCTGTGTCCTGTGGAAGACAGCATTTCACAGCCCTCCTCCCGCTCTTCGGTAATGTCCCTTTCAGAGCGGGTGGCATGAATGCCCTGTTTGGGACTGCCACTCGACCGTCACTTATTCTCGGCATCTTGAGCGGTCATGTTCCTCCAAGTTCACTGCCAAGGGTGGGAGCAGCAGTCGTCTGCAGCTGTAAACACAACCATTCAGAAGGAGCCTGGAGCCGGGTGTCAGTTTTGCTAAACAACAGCAGTGAGCTCCCCCATTTCCATTTCTTGGGGCATATTATGCACTAATAGAAATCTTACAAGAGCGTGAAGGGTGTGACTATGTGCAGCCCCACAGGAGGAAACTGGATGTTTGTGCCTCCACAGAGCACTGGAGCTGACCCTGCAACTAACTTACCAAATGCTGCCCCTTTATCTCAAAGGCTAAGGAAAAGGCTCCCCATGATGCCAGCGCCAAGCTCTCCTTACAGTTCACATGGCCGGCAGCTCTGACAGCTACCTGCCTTTCAGGAAGTGCTGGTTGTGAAACTGTTTGACCTCAAAATCCCTTCACCCACTCTGGAAGTTCAGCAGTATATGAAAAAACAAACAAAAACAAAGAAACTTCCCAACTACCACAGAACACAGTGCCTATAGCCCTGTGCATCACTGTAGAGACGCCAAAAAAACCTCACTTCCCACAAAAATCTGCCCAAGAATGTTGAAATGGCTCCAGTCAGAAGAAGAGAGCTGAAGGGCTGGACCCACAGACCCTGCCACAGCTAACCGGCCACCAAACTATGACACATCTGTACCACGGAATACTGCTCGGCGATAAAAAGGACTGGACTCTAGACTAGGCAACCCCCTGACTCTCAGAGGGGACCGTCTATTTTGAAAAGAGTAAAAACTGAACAGAGCAAAATGTTGGGATGAGCCCTGCCTGCTAAAGGTCAGATCTTAAGTGTTCCCAACTGGCCCATGGCACGGTGATAGTGGAAGATGGCAGGCAGGTCCTTTACGAGTAAGGCCTGGTGGTGCCCTGGTCCCTCCTTCACCACAGAGGGAGCATTTCTACTCTGTCATGGAACTTCCACCCCTTGCTCAGAGTAACAGGCAGATAGAAGAGAAACTCCCAAACTGTGTCACAATAATGAATTGATTGTCTCCAGTATCGGATAACAACAATGAACTCAAGCAATAATGGGGAGGCCTTCCTAGAACATGGTTCTACTCAGGGCCTCTTTCTGCTTGAAGAAACATCTGGATCCTTTGCTGTATAAAAGTACTTCGCATGTCACATGGGAGCTTCACATAAATTCTACTCTTGGTCAACCTTTCTTTCCTAACACACAATACTGAGAGCTAGGAAACCATCAACAATAAGTTTCAACAGTTCCACATTTACGGTTTTCTCACTTCTGTACCCAAAACTACTTCAGTGCATCCAGCCAGCTACTCATCTTCTGTCCCCTGTCTCAGCAATATTAGAGGAATCACTTCATGTACCTGAAAAATCACTTTAGACTTATTTTTAAGTTGCTCCTTGTCATTAGATGTACCCCTATTTAATAATCTACAAAATTAGTAAGCTGAACAAACAAAATGCTAGATATTGTCTATGCCAGTTGGGCCATGTGGTCACTCCATAATGCACTCCTTCATTACCACACTCATCAAACATCCACTGTGTGACTCCCTAGATAACAGACCCTGGTGCCTTAGCTTCCTGTCTTTAACCAGTAGCTGTGCCTAAAGAGTTTTTGGTCATATTTACATACACACCCACAGCGATTTAAGTGATCTTAAGTTTTTTTATCACCATCATTACTGTGTGTGTGCACGAGCGCATGTGGAAGCACACCCACACACTCACTATTCCACAACACACGTGTGGAGGTCAGGAGAGTTCCAGAATTGGTCTTTCCTTCCAGCTCTGGATAGGAACTGATCTCAAGTCATTGGCTGTCATTCGAGAGCCCCTGAACCATCTTACCAGCCCACTCCACAGCAATTTAATTCAGAAGTGCTTATCATCTTATTTTTTTAAAGGACTACATTTATTATTTTATGCATCTGAGTTTTTTTGTTGATATCTATACAGGTATAGCACACGTATACCTGGTGCCCAGAGGCTTTGGATCCCCCCCTTGTACTGGATTTACGGATGGTTGTTAGCCACCATGTGTGTGCTGGGAACCGGATCTGTGTCCTCTGTAAAAGTAGCAAGTGCTCTTAATCACAGAACTATCTTTCCAGTCTCAATTGTATTATCGAAGTTCAAACTCAGCAAGTTTGAACCAAGTTTGAGGCCAGTCATCTATATATTAGATCCTGTCTTTAAAAAGCAAAACCACAACACACACACACACACACACACACACACACACACACACACACACACACACAGTCTCTGTGGAAAGAATGCTACTGCCGAGAAGCCCACAGCACATGGCTCCTTCCCAGGGCACGCCCGGCCAGTCTGCTGAACAGTGGCATTCCTAACATCTCAGACAATGCCACAGCCTCACTAGCATCCCATAAGATAGTGGGGTAGGGGAGGGGACTGTGGTACCCGCTGCCTTGGTTTTATCGCCACTATCTGCTGAGGTGATATAAAGTATTTAAATGCTGTTTTATAAGACAGTCAAAGGTAAGGGTTCAAATTTTAATCAAATAATTGCCTACTATCTTTTAGCAGATGAAAGCTTTCAAATGCTTAACTCCCAGGAGAAATCCTTTAAAAATTATCTTCAGATAGCTGACAAATTATTTAAGGCGTGTCTCAGTGTCTACTTCCTATAATTTTGACTCAAAGTTGCACAAGGTAGGAAAGGTCATCAAAAAAGCGGTGATTTGAGTTAGGGCCCTAGGTTCGAAAGCTCAGCTCTGCCAGTCACTAGTCACTGATCCAAAGTGCCACTCAGACGCCCGCCAACCTCGGCCCGTGCCTGTGAAGCAGAGATGGCGTCGGGACATGACATCACCGTGGAGTCATGTCTCACTGCCACAAAGCCTCTCAGGGCTAAGGTAGCACTGATGGGAGAGGGTAAGCAGGAGGCTCACACAGGACTCCTGGCTCTGTGCCGTGAGGCCTCGCCAGCCCCATCACGACACCTGTAAAGGGGCTGCCAATCGAGAGCACTAAGTCACTCACAGACCGAGCTCCATCGGTCCAGAGACATGCGTTCAGCCACACATTCTTTCATTTTGTCACGCCCCCACAGAACCCATCTAAGTCCGGTCAGTATGGTGGCTTTCCTTTCTCTCTTGCCTTTGTTCTATGGTCACTAGACATCTGACCTGAAAATTCCTATTTTCACAGCTAAGAGCCACATACTAAGGAGTGGTGGGGTACACAACTGGACAAATGTAAACAAAAGTAATTTTCTCAGTCGTGTGGTGGTGGTGCATGCCTTTAATCCCAGCGCTTGGGAGGTGGAGGCTGGTGGATCTCTTGTGAGTTCAAGGCCAGCCCAGTCCACAAAGTGAGTTCCAGGACAGCCAAAGCTACGTAGTTAGACTCTGTCTTGAAGAAAAATTATCATTTAAAAATAATATTATTATTATTATTTCTCCCTGACTTCACACTTAGGGTGCTTTGTAGGAACCACAGCTACAACTATTTCAAAGGTGTCACAGGTGATCAGCGGCAGCAGAAACAGATCTTCCATGGCAGAATTTACCAGAGTCAATCTCACATTTCCCATAAAAAGTACAAAAGCTACAGAAGAAGCAACTTGCCCCCAGCACGCAGAGTGGAATTAGCAAGATCTGCCTCTCTGCAATCAGAGCCGTACAAGGCAACACATGAGGTGGAAGTAACCTGTCAGGATGGGCTCGCGGGGGCAGTATCAGTTCATCAGAGGTAGAGGTAGGTAAAGATGTCACTACCCTCACTATAGACAAGATGCAAACGTAAACGCCACAGCTCTCAAAGTGACTCGATGACACTGATAATTAAAAGAACAGACTTATGCTATTGAGTTTGTTCCCATTATAGCTTACAGTAGATGAGACACATCTGATCAACGGCTTTGGGCTGGACTTCAAAGGCCTCACCATGGTTCCCCACAGCACCCAGAGGCTCAGGTCAGGGGCCCTGCAGGCCTAGAACTTACTCTGAATGACTTGCGTGTGCCAGCAGAGGGCCTGCAGATGAGTAAAGCGAGCAGTCAGAGCAACGACTCTACAGCGGGGGAAGAGAATTCTCATTCTGCCACAGTTCTGCATCCAGGCCGACACACCACAGACACAACATTCTTTTAAAATACACATGACTAATACTCCATGATTGGAAATAGAATGTTTGCTGTCAGACCAGAAATATAAAGAGGCAGGATGCACCCCAATTACATTAATTTCCCAATTTTTCAGAACCCATTCAAACCTCCAGGTTTTATGCTATGATTTCACAAATGACAACACCAATTTACTTTTTTTTTTTTTTTGGACAGCTCTGCTAGGTAACTTTCACAAACAAAATATACTGAAAGCAAAATCCTTGTCTCCACTCCCTCTTTCGTCCCCCTCTCTTCCCACTCTCTGAGGATTTATGAAGTCTGTGGCGGTGCACGCCAGCAGTGCCAGCATTGGAAGGCTCAGGGGCAGGATCGTAAATTCAAGGTCCCCCTCGCCCGACAAACTAGCCCAGTCTCTCCTAGGGTTTCTGGCTTAGTAGTGATAAAGGTTTAAAAAGACAAAAAAGCTTCTTCGGGGAAGCATAAGGGTAAGACGTAGCTGCTAGAGTTTCCTGGTACCATGGCGGATCCGCAAGGATTCGCCACCGGAGGAATCAGATTTTAATAAGGCTTACAAGATTATAGATTTTAGTGTTGCGCCCAGAGATTGAGTCACCATTGTTTCTGAACTAAGTTTGTGTTGCGGTGGCTCGTCTGGGTTCAAGAAAGGTACTGCAGCCAAGCGTGGGTTCTCCTGAGGTGCTCCACAAAGGCCGTGGGGGATTGGAAGCACAGGGCTGGTGTGGTAGTGACCCGCCAGTGGGAACCTAGCGAACTGGGTGGAGAGCCTGTGGAGTTCTGAGTCAGAGCCTCCACGAGATAAAACAGGTCGGCCATTGTACGCCAGTGCATGGCCGGCTCAGCCCACTGGGGCAGAGAGTTGCCAGCACAGGGGCAGGAACATGCCAGTTTGCTTTTAATATTTCCTGCAACATTTGGGTGGGATATTGGTGCAGATAAATAGCACAAGTGTGGCGTCACTTTCTTAGTGCTGATATATGCTCAGTGCCTCATGATGCAATACGAATATGTTCTTACCACTGAACTGTTCCTCAGCTTTGTATTTTAAATGCTGTAAACTCAAGCCGTACAGATCACACAAAAGCAAGGGAAACAGAATCCTAAAGGGCAGCTAGCTTTGAACAGGGCAGTGAGGAAGGCACTGGGCTAAAATTCTTTTGACTTGAAAAACAAAACAGGGGCTGGAGAGATGGCTCAGCGGTTAAGAGCACTGACGGCTCCTCCAGAGGTCCTGAGTTCAAATCCCAGCAACCACATGGTGCCTCACAACCATCTGTAATGGGATCCGATGCCCTCTTCTGGGGTGTCTGAAGACAGCTACAGTGTGCTCATATACATAAAAGAATAAATAAATCTTTTAAAAGAAGAAAAACAAACAAAAAACCCAAGCATGCAGACAATCGCCTGGGATTGTTTTATGTGTGTGGGTGTTTCGCCCACATATGTGTCTGTGCACTACATGAATTTGCTGTGTTGGCTCAGGCCAGAGGAGGTTTGGATTCCCAGGAACTGGAGTTACAAATGGGTAGGAGCTGCCATGGGACCGCTGGAATGAACCCGGGTCCTTCGCAAAGGCAGCTGGTGCTCTGAGCTGTCTTCCCAGCCTCCAGAAAAAATATTTTTCAAAGGTAAAGTTTACAGATATCAATACAAAAGTAACAGAGATGGAAACATTTTGGTGAAAAAAAAGAAAAACCACCCTCATACATTGCTCACAGGAATGTAAATTGTGCTTACTATCCAGAGCGGTGGCTCTCGGCTTTCTCAGTGCTGCCGACCCTTTAACACAGTTCTTCCCGCGGTGGTGGCCCTCAACCGTGAATTTTCGTTGCTGCTTTATAACTGTCATTTTGCTACTGCCATGAATAGTAATGTAAATAGCCCAAAGGAGTTGCAGGGCACAGGTTGAGAACCACTGATCTAGGGGGTAGTTTATGTAATATAAATTCTTTTTACCCTGGCCTGGTTATTTTGGGTAGTTTTTTTGTTTGGTTGGTTTTAGTTTTGCCTGTTTTGTTTTTAGTTTGTCCACAGGGAGTAACTAACTGGACAGTACTCACAAAAGAGTAGCAGGCAACTCAAGAATCAAAACAGTACGGTCTAAGAAAGTCAGCGGAGCCGAGGAGAAAAAGCAGGGGATGGCGGGGAGGGCGGATGTGGCTGTTCAACTTCTGCCCACATCATGATAGTCGCAAACCCGAGCTAACCACTGCCGTGGCTGGTGGGGAACCCTCTGGGTAGAACGGGGGGCTCCCACATGCAGGCCTAACAGAAATAGTGGGGGTGAAATGAAGGTGGGGAGGGTAACCCTTAAGGAAGAATACTTTCATTTTCAAAGTTATTGAGATATGAACTTTCTGTATGTGAAGAAGCTGAAGAAAGTTAGCAGGGTGGGGGGGTGGGGGGGTGGGGGGTGGGGATATTAAACAGGAGGCCCTAAGAACATCCAGAGACAGACATAATAAAGCTTTATATGAGGGAGAAACACGGTTTGCTGCTGCGGTGGTGGTGACAAATGAGGTTAGAGGCCGTGACCTCTCGTGCTCTCATTCCCTCCGAGGATGTGGTTTCTACCTACCCCACTGGGGCAATTTCTCCCAGAACTGCCTCTGCCCTGGCTGCTCTCCTGAGTCTCTCTTGAACTTTACTCTGGGAGTTGTCCCTTTCACCATCAAAACTCTGTGTCAAGATCACCAGTGAATTCCACGTTGCTAAATCCACTGCTTAATTCCCAGTCCTAATCTTATTTGATTGGCCTTGTCTGCAAGATTTGACACAACTGATTATGTCCTTCTGCACGAAATCCGTAAGTTTGGTCTGAGTCATGCTCCTAATTTCTCTCCAGTCACTCACTCTTCCTTGGCTTTCTCTTCACCTCTAAGGACTTCTCACTGGGAAGCAGCCCATCCTGGGACAAAACTTACCTATCTACTCTCCTGTCGGGGACTTTTCCAGTCTACACCCGCCTCCAGAATTCCAGTCAGATTCACTTGTTGATGAGCTGTCTAGCCAGTGTCTGTCTCTCAGAGGTTGTGTAGGATCTTCAGCTTCCCATGTCTAAACCTGGGTGCCACCCCTAAACCTGCTCTCTTTCAAGCTTCTCTGTCTCTGTCACTCAGTTTCTACCTTCCCATTTGTGTAGGCCAAAAATCCTGGAGTCACCCTTGACTCTTCTCCCGCCATCGGCAAATCTCATCATCCTCAGCAGCAAACCGTTCTGAAGTTGCCTTGACACGTATTTGAAACTGAGTCACGTCTTGTGTTGCGGCTCTGTCCAGCATGGCTGCCTGCCTCCTCAAGTGCTCTGTACGGCTTCGGGAGCCTCACCTGTTCCCACCAATGGTGTCGATCCTGTCAAGGTCGCTTTGAGGACTCTCTGCTTCCTGTTTTTGGTTGCGTATGGAAAAGATCTGCTGTTCCACCAAAGAATCATCAAGTAAGGGGAGGCGGGCAGCATAAGACCCTGCACAACGGCCCACAAAGGAAAAGGAACAAAGGAAAATGAGGACGCCAGGTCAGGAAAACTGTTCCTCCGAAACAGCTTTAAATTCCTTAGCCTCCCTGTGACAGCAGACACCTACTAGCTTAGCTTACTGTACAGGAACTCTGCGGTGTCCCCTTGAGTGGTGTGGATGCACGCCAGTGTAGGTCTCCTGGGGTGCACCATAGCGCCCTTTGCCTTAGGCAATAAATAGCAAAGATCACATCCCATGCAGAGGCATGATGGGAACTGTGATGATACATTTAGAAGCTTGCCCAGGGAGAACACAGCTCCACCTCTACCTGTGTGGCCACCAGGGGACTAGGTCCCTACCTTCCCGGGGAATCTCTCAAAGAGACGGATTTAGGGAGGTAACAGTTACTGACTGCTCACTGTGTGACAGGCCTGATGAGGTGAGGGGAGGTTACAGGTTTAACCCACACGATGGCACCAAGTTGGGATCACTGCCGCCTTCTTCCCTCCTGTTCAGAAACTGTAAGAAGCAGTAGGCAGCTTGCTAAGACCCCAGAGCTGAGGCCGATGAAAATGGGACTCAAATCAGGGAGTCTGATTTCGTGATTGCAAGACATACACACACACACACACACACACACACACACACACGCGCGTGCGCGCACGCACACACACACACACACACACGCAAACAATACACAGACATTCAAACAATACACAGAGATTGCAAATGGTATGTTTTATACACATATGTACTACCACAGTATAAGTATATATTTTACATAAATAACTGGATGGCAGACCCACAGGCAAATTATTTCTTTTATACTGTTAGCATCTGGGTGACATGTTTTCAGAAGAAACCACATACTCCTATTTATACAAAGGCCACAACACTAGAAGGAAATTGAGATTACTTATTTAAATAATATACTTTAAAAATGTGTGTGCATGCTTCCCTGCATGCATCTCTGTGTACCATGAGTAGGCCAGAAAAGAACACTGTGCACTGAAGTTACAAATGGCTGTGTGCTGGGAATTAAACCTGGGTCCTCTGCAAGCCCCTTTTACAACTACAGAATCCAACAGCTATTACTGCATTCGGAGAGCAAAATCAATCTGAATGAACACAGAGCTGGGTAACAGCTCAAATTCTGAGCATTTGGTCAACTTCTCCAAAATCTTCCTAAAAAGCATTCATTTGTATTTGCCTCAGGGCACAAAGTTTTTCAGATACAAAAGGGTCTGCAAAGAAAGGTTTTTTTTTTTTAAAGATTTATTTGTTTATTTTATGTATATGAGTACACTGTAGCTGTACAGATGGTTGTGAGCCATCATGTGGTTGCTGGGATTTGAACTCAGGACCTTCAGAAGAGCAGTCAGTGCTCTTAACCACTGAGCCATCTCTCCAGCCCACAAAGAAAGGTTTTAACCACTCTTAGGGCTTTCTTCCTAGGCTTTGCACATACAGACTTCAGTCAAGACTCTGTTTCCTCACTTAAAACAAACCCACCATCTTCAGCCACTGAATTGTAATCACTCAGCATCTAGACCCTCGCCTGGTCTTGTCAGGTTAGTGGTCCCAGGGTATACACATAAATGGTTACAAACCACTACCTAGATCTCTCCTAGCACTCTCAAAGCAATCTGAATTTGTGTTTCTAACAAACATTCAATTACATAAAGGTCAACTGGCAATGTGTATTTACAAACAGTGATAAGAGAAAAAAATAAAAGCCATAATAAAGTCATCAAATAGAAGTAGCCAGTACTTGTTTTTGGCAAGTCCAGTTGCTTTCCAGAGAGCTATTTAGTGGGTGGGTGTTCTCTGCTTCCTGGGCAGTTGTCACATGAACAGTCTCAGTCACACTCCAGGCCTGCCACAGTCTAAACTGCTCTGTCCCCTGGCCATGAAAACCGAAGGTTCTGTCATAAACCAAAACGGTCCCTCTCTAAAGCTGTTTCCGTCTGCAGCCTCAGAGCTGGGTGGCAGCGGGGTGGAGAGTATCCACCCACCATGTGGACCCGAAAGATGAGATGCCGAGGAGCCAGGAATCAATCTCATCAATCTCATCGGCGGTACTTGAGGTTTGGGTCGGAGAAGCTACAGTGGGTGGCTGTGACTGCAGAGATGGCTAACTGAGCCGCGAGCCCACTGACTGACTAGACAGAGCTTGGTTCTAAACAGGACTTCCACCCAAACCTCCATGGCGCAGGGACCCTGCAGAAAGCAGTAAGAGTAGAGGAAGGGCTGAGGGACAAGGAACGCGGTACTCAGGCTCCCTAGGAGTGCCCTCTCTTGAGCCCATAGCAGTGTAGTTACTTGACGAGCCCCACACAGTTGGGTCCCTCGATAGTCCAGGAGAGGGAAAGGTGGCTCATAAGCCCCTACCCTCCTCTTTGAGGACACATGGGCAGTTAGTGGTTGATGGGAGACAGTACGACATTTTCAGGGCCTCGGACGTCAGTGTGGTGCTCATGCCCCTGTAAGTAATCCTGCACGCGGGCTGAGGACCATTGGTCACAAACAAGCAGAAGACAGGCAAGTAGGAGGAAAACTGACGAGGGAGGGGACCAATCAGTGTGGGTGGGAGGGGACCAATCAGTGTGGGTGGGAGGGGGACAAGGGAAAGGGCATGTAGAGTATATATGTCAAATATACACACAAAACATCATAACAAAATCAAGTATTATATATAATTAATATAAGCCAATAAAATTAAAATAATGAAAATTATTTTAATAGGAAAAATTTCCACAAATATAGAGAGAAAGTGAGCATTTACCACCCTTTTTTCAAAGTAAAGCGCTGTAATTTGGACTTCAAACCCAAGAAACATCTGTCCAAACGTTTAAACTTTCATGCATTTGGTTAATGGGAGAACACAGCATCTGAAGACTACTACAGAAATCCTGGCAATCTTTTGGGTGCTGTTTCCATGGAAACATCAAGATGAAGAACCCACAGTGTTATCTTGTTTCTTCCTATCAGTTAGCTAGCATGGTACACGGCAGGTGCAGAAGTTAAGCCCCAGAATGTTCACAGATCATTCAACAAACATCTATTGATTACACGCTGCAGGCCAGGCACCAAGCTTAAGAGATAGGGTCACTTTGGCTAAGGAAATAGTCCCTGCCCTCACAGAGACTAGTCTGGTACAGAGACTTTAATTAGTTGGTGACACAACAGAAAGATAACGAGAGGCACATACAATTTAAATTTTTCAGTAGCCACACTCAGGAGAAACAGATGGTATCCACTATAATATGTAACAACACTTTAATCTAATATATCCAAAAGTATCAGTTACTGTGTAATCACCATGTAAAAAGAATACTGAACTATCATAATATTTTCTTCATGCTAGGATTATGATATCCAATATTCATTTAAAATTTTTATAGATTTGTTTGTTTGTTTGTTTAAGACAGGGTTTCTCTGTGTAGCCCTGGCTGTCCTGGAACTCACTTTGTAGACCAGGCTGGCCTCAAACTCTGAGATCCACCTGCCTCTGCCTCCTGAGTGTGCCTAGATTTATTAACTTTTATCTTATGTGTATTAATGCTTTGCCTACCTGTATGTATGTGCATCCTGGGAGTGCCTGTTGGATACCCTGAAACCGGGGTTATGGACGGTTGTGAGCCACCATATGGGTGCCTGGATGAACCCAGGTCCTCTGTAAGAGCAACACGTGCCCTTAACTGCCGAGCCATCTCTCCAGCTCCACATTATCCTGATTATGTCACATTCCAATTGGTTCTACTTATAGTTCAAACACTGGGCAATCCTCTAGGGCTCTGCTAATGTCCCGGACAGAACAGGGAACAGAGAGACTGGGAGACAGAGACAGAGACAGACAGACAGAGAGAGAGAGGAGAGAGAGAGAGACAGAGAGAGACAGAGACAGAGACAGAGACACTGAGACACTGACTGTGCATAGTAGGGAAAAGTTCCTTTTTCAACAAACTTAAAACTGACCACCAGACTAACCACTTAGAGGACTAAAGCATATGGGCACAGACACAGATGTACAGCAGAGTTAGTAAGTGGGGAGCCTTGAGCAATGCAGTGGACGGCAGACTGCCTGATGACTGAGTGTGTGCAGGATTCTCCCTCGGCCTCATATGCCACAGGACTGAGTAGAAGTGGCCAGTGGACAGGCGTGGCTGACTCACACAGCCCTGCCTCCTCTGGGTTGGGTGCCTGTGTGCTCAGATCGAGGCAGCAGTTTGGGAGTGCAGAGCCCCTTGTTCAGCCTCCACAACATGCTAATACCCGGAATCGTGGCTTCCTGACTCTGCAGTTTGGCTTGGGACATGTCTTAAGTTTAAGACAATCTGACCCAAACTCAGTAGCAAGGAGCATGTGAAAACGTTAGTGGGCTAGACCTTGGTTACTTCCAAAACAGGGCACAATGTTAACTCTCCCAGAAGCACAGGAGAAAGCTATAAAAGTGGAAATGGAGGGCATTGGCTGGAGGTAAGGTGTTGAACAATGGGTACCAAACCGGGTTCTACTTTTCTCATTCCCAAGCACCACTCGAAATACCAGGCTTCACCATACTGGACCATGCTGGTCTTTTCTGTGCTAGTCTACTGGTTAAAATCCTCAGAGAAGAATACAGACTTCCCAGGTGTGGTTCCAGGAACACAGTCACACGTGCACACGCACGCACAGTCACACACGCACGCACGCACACACACTTTCATTTAAAAATATTCCTTCTTCCTCTAACAACTCAGAACCCACTTCCAATGACTTAAGTATTTCCTCAATATTACCAACTACTCCAAAAGAGCACTTCATGGGATCATTCCTATGAACAAGCCCTCTAAAGAAGCACCATCATTGTACAGATGAAGATGGGGCTGAGAGGTTAAAGGTCAGGCTGGAAGTGACTCAGACCCTGGCCAATCTGATCCCTGAGTCCATGTCTGTGGTACCTGACATTGGGAAACTTCCCAGAGTTCTCTTCCTTTTCCCTGTCAGTAGAGAAAGCCTCGCCACAGGAGAAGCCACATGTAGGATATAGCTGAAGACCTCATGATGAAAGCGATGATCGGCCCGAGGAAAGGCATATAAGCCGATAAGCGGAGCGACACTGCTCTACAATGCAGTCTCTGGTAGCTAATAATTTTATATAATTAGCAGGAGAGATAAATTCCCAACAATTCTCAGACAGGCATAAGTTCACATGCTCAGGATAAACATCAGCAAGGCAAAGAGACAAAACGTAGAAAATAGCAAACCCTTCACGAGCAAATGGGCCCATTAGTATTCCCAGAACAACTTATCATGAGGAATTTCAACACACAACAAGCTATCTTGATATGAACTCTCAGAGAGGGTGCCACAGGTCACCCAGGTGCCAGTCAGGGAGTCAGTGTCTAGTGTCTTGACTGGAGTTCTGAGACAGGCTGCCCCAGGTCTCCCACGTGTCCATCTGGGGAGTCACCCACAACCATACTTTACTGTCATTTAAGCTCCCTGTCAATCCACAGCTTCTAAACCTTCTCTAGAAACCTAGAAGACTCTGGTGTCTCTTCTTTATAGGTGACTGTGGCCATTCTAAGGTACTGTCTAATCGTGAACACTGAATATTCTTTCTTTTCAGCAGTTCTTTTATTCAGCAAAGCTTTTTGTTCATGAGTTGTTTTAATTACTTTTTCTTCCAGTCAGGGTCACACTGTATAGCCTTGGCTGGCCTGGAACTCACTATGCAGACCGGGTTGAACTTGAACTCAGAGAGGGCTGTGATTAACCACACACCCATCATTCCCCACTCGGTGACTGTTTGAGATCCATCTGTTTCTGACACCTATTAATCAGTGTTCCCTCCAGCCACTTAGGAGTTCCCCGTGACAATACGCTCCTGGACTGTTTCTGGTTTTGGTGATTATGAACAAGAGCTTCCATGAACCTATATTTTCCTTTCTCTTGGGTGAATACTTCAAAGTGGAAGGGTTGAGTCACAGGGCATACGCTTAGTCTCCTACGCCATTCTAAGACCTGTCCCCAGAGAAGTTTACAAAGGATAAGCTCATATTCTTAGCACCTGATGTTGTCAATCTTTTAAACTTTAGCCACTGTGTAAGCTACAGGTGAGCAACAGACATTCTGACCACCTTTGAGTTGAGTGTTTTTGTTAAGGCATAACAGAATATGGTTATAAAGAATAAGGATAAATAAAGCCTTATAACGTATATGGCAAAAAGAGAAATTATAATGTTAAAACTTTTAAAAACTCCTTAAGAACTTTAAGAATTGTGCTTGCTTGTTTTACATTTATGGCCGTTGGCCTGTGTGTGTCTATGCACCTGGTGAGTGCCTACAGAGGTCAGATGAGGGTGTCGGACACCCTGGAACTGGAGTTACAGATGGTTGGGAGCTCCAGGTGGGTTCTGGGAAACAAACCTAGGTCCTCTGGAAGAAGAACCAGTGCTCTTAACCATCTTTCCAGCCCAACTGTAACTTTTAAGTACTTATATATTAATTTTGTGGTACTTTTTAAGTCATGTGACTTGAAACTATACTTCCATTTCACACCTCATTAAAAAATTACTTTGTCGAATATTAGCACTGCTACTCAGGGAACTAGCATCAGAATAACTTTTCTCTCTGCTTGTCTCTCTCACTGCTTACACCACCAACAATTTATGGTTTGCTTCATTCGTAACTCAGACCTGTGACAAAACCTGAAAACCACCCAACGAGCACGACACTGTCGTCAGTCTCTCCTCGAAATGTCATTCCTATTTTCTTCATTTTAACAACTGACACCTTCTCCAACACAGCTCTCTTAGTATTGAAGCTAATAATTTTAAATGCATTCTTGGGAAATAAGGCTAGGACTTGATGACAACCTGGAAATTGGAAAGCACCTTGGCAGGACCACATATTCTGAGCAAGGCAGCATAGTGTCCTAAAACTAGGAGCGAATCGCTGTTGAATACTCTGTGGCCATTCTCAATGCGGCCTTACATAGCCAATGTCATTACAGAACTCAGTGGGTGTCTGTCCATTAATACAGTGCCATCTGCCCCGTGACGAGGGAACAGAGGTGACAGGAGGTTACCCAGACCCAGATCTCTGTCTTCACGCAGCTACGGTATATAACATGCCAGGGGCCGGCTCACCACCCCTCGGTAAGATTTTATTTTTCTTCTATGCAAATGTCAACGGTTGAACACAGTTTTAAGAAATGTCTGCTGACTAGCCTGATGGCATTACACCATAGAATGACAAACTTTAATTTAGTAAAGGAAAAAAAAAAAGAAAGAAAAAACTATTGCAGTCACTGTACTCCGTCCACGTGAAAGCAGATACCCAACTGAATGTCAATACAGACGTTTATTTGCGCCATTTTGCAAACAGTCAATTTGTCTAAGCTTTCTTTAAAAACAACAACCGCCACCTCCGACACAGTTACCTCATCCTCTCCGAGCTACCTGCAACACAGCTCGGCTCGTGGCTGCAGACGCTCCTGGCTGAGAGTGCGCTGTCCGACCCTGCACACCACACACTCGGCAAGGCCAACTGCTTCCTTGGGCTGGGTCTCCCTTTGCATGTCACAGCTGAGTAACAGTCGGACCCACAGGCCGCACACGAAGGCTAGGACCAAAAAGTTCCACAGCGGAAGCTTAGGCAGTCTGGAAAGGGGCACACACCAAGGAAACCCGCTGGCAAGGGCTTAGTGGAAGTCCTGACCTTCTAAACAGCACACAAATCTCACTCATCATAACGTCACCGGACACGGTAAGAATGTTCCGTAATTAAGAATGGGAACAAGAACATGGGCAGAGATAGGGCTCGTCCTCTCCACTGCCCGTCTACGATGGGTCTGGAGCCCACTGAGTTTCTTTTGAAAAACCACCTATGAAGACCCGTTACCCAGTGTTCTATCACTGGATTATTTCACGACAAAAACAAGAAAAATTCTATTGCTTTACAAACTAACTGAGAAGGAAGGGAATAAGAGAAGAGAGAAGGAAGGAAGGATGGAAGGAGGGAGGGAGGGAGGGAGGGAAGGATGGAAGGAGGAGGGGAGGGAGGGAGGGAGGCCTTGACAGAACCTCTCACCTAAGACACTGGCAGGCCTGGTGCAGCCTCTCCTGGCACTAGCCCCTGTGCTGCCATTTTCAACTGAATTGGTGAGGCAAAGTCTCTTCTGAAAACTTCACCTAAAAGAGTTCTACCCAGGTGTGCATCTCACCGAAGTGCTGCAAGCAGGGCCAGATGAGACGCGAGTCAGGCCTTGCTGACCACCTCAGCCGCAAGCAAGCAGCTTCTCCTTCCCCACTCACCCTCCCAGCACCATCTCAAAGTGAGGCGGTGAACTAAAGCAGAGCATTGATAGCAGACAGCCCCTGACACAGATGAGGACAGAGAGAACACACACCCCCTTGCCATTTTTGTAAAATTTTTATTTCCTCCTCCTCCCTCTTAAAAAAATATATACATTTTAATATTATCATTTTATTAAATTATATATTAATGTGATTAATACATATCAATATATAATATGGTTAATAATATATAAAAATATATATATACACACACACATACATACAGACATACAGAGTGAGTTCCCAGGACAGTCAGAGTCTCTGTTGCTGTTGAACTTATTATGTAGCCAAGACTGGTCTTGAACTCTGATCTCCTGTCTCCAGTTCTCCAATGCTGGATGGAACTCCAGGTATGTGCCGCCATGTCCAGTCAGGCTACTAGATTGAACTAAATAAACATTCTGAATTTCTTTTGGGAAGTCATCTTGTTTTGCTTAATCTGAAGCTGCTCTCCTCCTCCTCCTGTTCCTCTTCTTCCTCTTCTTCTTTCTTCTCCCCTGCCTCCTTTTTTCTCTTCTTCTTCCTTTCTTTTTTCTTTTTCGGTTTTCCAAGATGGAGTTTCACTATGTAGCCCTGGTTGTACTGGCACTCGGAGATCTGGGGTGCTGGGATTAAAGGTGTGCATCACCACTGCCCGGGTGCAATCAGATGAAGATGTCCCACTTGGAGCCCACCTCTTCACCAGCTAGCAGTGCCCTTTCCAGCCAGGAGGAGAGGCAGTTAAGAGTCTACCAAAACCTCCCCTTCTCACATAGCCCAGCGCAGTAGCGGAAGACGCTTGTGGAAAGCAGTTCCGGTGTCTAAGCACAGCCAATGCACCCTGTGCACACCAGATTGCTTCCCCAGTCCTCTGATGCAAAGTATTGCCCTCACTGGATGCCTCTGACAGCTGGCTGAGGGAAATGTAAAGCCTCCAGCTGACCAACAGCAATGGAGAAATCATGGAAATGGTGATTTCTATTATGATTAAGACTGGCAGTTAGACATCCATCCATCCATGTCTGTAAACAATGGAGATGCCCAAACCCTCTAGAGCAAAAGTTGTACATTTCTAAAGAAATTCACTCCCCTCCAGGTCTGACGTTATATTCTGATTGAATTCAGTAGAAAGGCCACTGTCTAAAATGCACAAAACAACTCAAAGATATCCTGAGTGCCTTTGACAAGCATTAATGGAGAGAAGGTAATGTGCAGAGTTGGTGAGCCCTATAAACCACACCAAGACATTCTTCAGCTAGCGATCAGTAGTGCCAAACACGCAAATTTTAAATTAGGCAGTTTGTACTATAGTATTCTCTAATAATCTGTCTTTTTAGAAGAATTTAAAACATGGCAAAAGTAGGTATTTTCTCCCATGATTGATTACACCATGTATATAATGTCCCAATTTCTTCTGAGTTATATAGATGATTAAAATTCATTCTTGTGCTTGGCATTCCTCAGCCTTTTCTGAGAGTCTCACTGCACACACAGTTCAGGCTGGCCTTAGCTTTGTCCTTGGTGATTCTCGTACCTCAGCTCCCTAAGTGCTCAATATGACAGTGCTGAGATTACAGGTGTGTACCGCTGCCCTTGGCTTCAGCACTGCCTTTAAATAGAAGAATGCATCTATGTGCAGTGGCATTCGCCTATAATCCCAGCACGTGGGAGGCTAAGGCAGAAGGATCTAAGTGTGAGGTTAGCCTGGGCTACACTGAGTCAAGTCAGTATAGGTTATATATAGGAAGACCTTGCTTCAAAAGACCAAAAGAGAGCTGTGGACGTCGCCCCATGCGGCATGCCTAGCATGCCCAAGATCACTAGCTTTGATTTCCAGTACTAGCACCACCATCACCACCACCACCCCCCCAAAAAAATTTCAAATAGTCATTCCTGTCTGTATTCATCAGAGAAGGTCTCTACGTGGTTAACACCTACATGTAATAAAGAGATAAATGCTGTTTTTTAAAAAGTAATATATATATATATGTATATGTGTGTGTGTGTGCATATATATATATATATATATATATATATATATATATGCAAGATGTCACACAGCAAACAAGCCTGCTGGGATATAAAAGAACAGCAAACAGTACCTATGTGCGCACAGCAACTTCTCATGTAATTTACTGCAGCAGGAACAAAGGGGTGTGCACTAAAAGAAATAAAATATAAACCAGTTGAACTAAGCCCTTGCATACACGGTTAAGATTAAAGACAAAGCAGATAAAGAAGATGTCCACGTCAAAAAGAAAAGTAAACGAGACAATTCCCCAGAAACCCCATGATGTGCTGAGCCCCAGACCAGACGCCTCCATCATGGCTTCATCTGCTTGGTTTAAAACGAGAATGTGAAACAAACCCAAATATGTAAGGATAAACCTAAATAAACAAGTATATAAACAAACCTCACATTCACTGGCAAGTTACTTCATACTTAAAACTGGGGGAAAAATGCAGCCAGTTTGCTGCCAATATGAATCTTTTTACAGGAGACAAACTTTTCCTGGGTCTACTCAGAATCACGTAAGTACCTGGAATCAATGCATTTCTAAGAATCATTCAACACACAGCTCTAGTTTTCTTGTATTTACTTCTGCCCCTGGGGAAATCTACTATCACCCCCTTTGTTTCTAAAACTGCACCAGGACGTCAGCTGATGAGTCACGGGTCACACTCTAAATCCTTATTACCAAAGAGAGCAGTGCACAAAAGTTTTGCACATCAATTTTAAGTCTAAGTTTACATATTGCAGCTTCTATGAAGTGACACAGACGAGCTTTAAGACGTGAGAAACTTCAAAACAAACTGCAAATTCAAGGACTGACAACATCATTTTCCTTGTTCCCCTAGTAACTGATGAGGTTTTGCTTTTCTTAATTCAGAAGAGAAGAAGAGAAAGTGAGTTTGAGATGCTGACAGACATAACTAAACAAACACCTATCTTCATGAGAAAGCTAAAACTCCTCTCGATTTTCCTCCCCCGGATGCCTGGCTTCTCTTCCACCACTTCTCTTGTGTGGGGAAGCCTCCGGGAGAGGGTGTGCACAGGGAGGATAATGTGGCTGGGGCTGGATGTGTGGCTCCGTGGTAGAACGCACGAGGCCCGCACTGGCTTCCGGGAACTACTTTCTGTGGCAGAACTGCTTACAGGGTTCCCTGGTGAAAAGGACAAACAGCCAAAAGGAACCGTGGAGAACACTTACAGACTCTGGCCACTAGAAACAGATGGCTGAGATCTAACACATCACCTTATCTGGTGACATTCATCATTAACTCTCTGTAAACGTGCTCACCATAGCCTGGAACATAGCACATACTCAGTAAATGTCGAGTACCAGAAGGGGGTGTGGACTGCCATCACAGTAGTAAGGAGAGCATAATCAGACACATAGCTACCACAGGACTCGCACAATTATGAAATTTATTTCCACTGCTCCTTATCCACAGTTTTGAAGCTTCATCTCAGCCCCCACAAGGCTGTCTGTGTCAGTGGACATTTACACCAGGCTACACTTGCAGTAGGAAGAACTACCCTACCGTCTGTTTTGCCTCCTCCAGCACAAGCTTCAGTCAGGCTCAAACCACAGGAAAGCAACCTGAAGCCTGTCAAGTTTGGAAGGCTGACGTCACACTGAGGAACTTGAGCAGAGGCACATTCTGGAAGGGGAGCAGTCAACCTTATGAACACCACTAGACAGTTGGGTGTGATGTGTAAGAATCCTCTGGTTTGGGAACTGAAGGGCTTTCCTGACTGTGAGGCTCTCACCCATCAAGGAAGAGACAACTTCCTGCTGCTAATGGAGGTTACCAAAAAGAACCACAGGTGGTCAAATGCAGAATATGTGGCTATAGAGTGTCCGTCTCCAAATGGGGCATCTCTAACACAGCCTTTCCACCCAAGGCTCAGGGGACATTGCAGAAAAGGGGGGCAGGAAGAGTCTAAGGACCAGAGGACCAGGAGGACTACCGTGAAGTGTCTTCTGGCCGTAACAGGAGTGCTACACCCACGAACTCTCAACAGCCATGGCTACCTGTACTAGACCTGCCAAGACCTCAGCAGACTACTTGCAGATGGATGATGGGTAAAGGAGTCAGAAGGCCCCACCCCAGCTTGCATAGCCACAGGTAGCCACAGCTGCTGAGGGAGGGAGAATCAAGTGTTCTTCAGAGAAGAGCTCCTTGGTAGGTTGTCTATGTTTCAGAGGCCAACCTTATACCTGTGGACAACACTAACTAGACTCAAATTGGTTACCACTACTACAACAATCACCATCATCATCATCACCACCACCACCACCATCATCATCCCATCCCGGAAGAGCACATGAATTTGAAAAGGAGATGTAGGGAATGAGCCTATAGGAGGAGTTATGGGGAGAGAAAGATTCACCTAATGAAATTCTCAAAAAAACAAAAAAACAAACAAACAAACAAACAAACAAAACTTTTTTTCCTGAGCTTAATCCCTAGAACTTACATGGCAGAAAGAAAAAAAAGAATCAACTCCTACAGGCTGTCTTGTAACTTCCATACACATTCATTACACACTCACATGTTTTTTTTTTTTAAAGAAAAAAAGAGAGTACTCTGATTTGGCCCATCTGCATTCACGCCATTTGTCAGAGGTATGACAAATACTTGAACTAGGCTGCCTTCATGAAGAAAAGGTTTGCCTAGTTCACAGTCACAGTTCTGGAGAGTCAAGACCATGACAGTAGTGAGAGATTCCTGGTCTTCTGGAGCACCCCCCACCCCCGTTCCCCCCCTTCCTTCCCTCCCTCTTACTCCAGAAGCCCAGAATTTCCCTCACAGACAGGCACAACTGTGAGAGGGTGAGGCCAGTTCACACAGGAAGGCAGAGACGCTACTCAAGGGACCAGGCGTCCGCTTTTATGACAACTTGATGTCTTGAAAAACAAACAAACAAACAAACAAACAAAACCACTCCAGAGCAGAGGGGACAGCTCAGTCTACAAAACTCTTGTCTTGCCAAGGACCTGAGTTTGACCTCCAGAACTTCTACAACAACGCTGGGAATGGGGACATGCTCTTGGAATCCTGGTCCTTCGGGAACAGGGACAGGATTCCTGGGGCCAGCTGGCCAGTGAGTCTAACCTGGGGAACCTCAGGTCATGAAATACCTTGACTCAAAGGAGGCAGTTTCCTGAAAATGATGACTTTCATGTCCTCCAGCCTCTGTGTGTGGGTTCCCACAGAAATACACACTCATGGATGTGTAAGAATACATGTGTATACACACATACACAGAGAGAGAGGTGGGGAGAGGGAGAGAGGGGAGGAGAGAGAGAGGGGGAGGGGAAAGGGGGGCAGAGAGGGGGGAAGGGGAGAGAGGGGGCAGAGAGGGGGAAGGGGGAGAGAGAGAGACCCTAGAAGACCAGCAATCCCTTTGAAAACTTTTCTCGAATGGACCTCAAGCCCGCCCGTTAGGCAGGCCTCACCACCACACATAACACGGTCCTCTGTATTCTCCACAATGGCATTCATCAGCTGCAGCCAGTAATTTCTACTCTGTTGTTTCTTTCTCTTCCTCCCTTCTCCAGCCATTTTCTTCCAACCCTCCAACCCCTTAACATTAGATAGGAGAGAAAAAGGCTAGGCAGGAAGAGAGAGACCTGAATAAGGTCAGGGGTTGGAAAGGAAGCAACTACTTCCAGCTGATTAGGGATGTCCAGTTCCTTGGGGCAAGTTTGATCTTCACCTTCAGGATATTTAATTTCTTCTATCTTCTTTGCATACGACTACTTAACCAGCACCAACAACTCTTAGGAGCATAGCATTTATATACCCTCTGAAAAGTCCCCAGAATTCCAATGTCACGAAAACAGAAACTATCTGCAGCTGGCAAATTCACGCAGCTGCTTGAGCACAAGGCACAGTCAGCTGCTGTGGACAATCTAAAGCAGCCCCACATCCCACACCTGGGGTTAAAGATGGACACATATTCTTATAATACTTCTGTAATTTTTAAAGAAACAAAAATTCTAGAGGCTGGAGCGATGACTCAGCGGTTAAGAGCACTGACTGCTCTTCAGAGGTCCTGAGTTCAAATCCAGCAATCACATGGTGGCTCACAACCATCTTTATGGGATCCGACTCCTTCTTCTGGTGTGTCTGAAGACAGGACAATGTCCCCATATGCATAGAATAAAATTAACAACAACAACAAAAAAATCTTAAAAAAATAAAATAAAAATTCCTCAACTGTCACTATAATCAGCTAAAAACAAATAAATAAAGACCTCTTTTCTATAAATAATTTCCATAGTGTAGTGATTAATAATTGTCAACATGACAGGTTGGGAATAAGCTAGAAAAAGAACTTCTGGTATAATCACAGATGGATTACCTAGTGCCTTACGTTTCTGTTGCTGTGAGGAGACGCCATGACTAAGGAATTTATAAAAGAAAGCATTTAATTGGAAATGTGCTTAGAAGTTCAGAGGGTGAGTCCATGATAATCATGACAGGAAACACAGCAGACAGGAAGACAAGTATGGCCCTGGAGCAGTACCTGACAGTTCACGTCTGATTCAAAAGTTTCAGGCAGAGAGTGGGGGTTGGGGGGAGACTGGGCCTGGAATGAACCTTTGAAACCTAAGCCCATCCCCAGTGACACACCTCCTCCATCAAGGCCACACCTACTTCAACAAGGCACACCTCCCAGTCCGTCACAAACAATTCCACCAACTAGGGATCAAGCATTAGAGCCTATGTGGTCAAACCACCACATCTAGCTTGGGAGGCAAATCTAAATTAGGTTTATTGAGATGAGAAGACACACCCTAAACACGGGAGGCACTGCATCCTGGGCCTAGACTGAAGACAAAGAAAAAGAGAGGGGATTCGCATGAGCATTCAGGTCATTCTGCTTCCTGACTATGGGTGAAATATGATCACCCACCTCAAGCCCCTGCAGCCGACTCCCTGGTCATGATGGAAACAGCCTAGAACTGTGAGCCAAAACAGACACCTGTTCTCCATTAAGTTGACACCTATTGTTTTCTTAAAAAATTGATATTTGCAAAATAAACCCATGCTATTATTATATTTCCTCAAAGGTAGAAAAGTCATTCAAACATGATATAATACCCAGAAAAGAAGTGAGCCACTGTTTCAGAAAAACTATCTCTATTTTTAATAAAAACTGAAATCAGTATATTTAAGTATATAAACTACCTTATCTATAATGAAAGCACAACGTCTAAAATTAGAGAAATGTTGGCGTCAACATTCACACAAGACCTGCTCAGCATGCTTTGAACTCTACTGAACAGTGCTCTTGGATGCAGATGCTGACCAAACGCATTACACTACATACCCGTAACAGGGACACAGGACACAGCACTGACTCTCCAATAACCAGCTGGTCCTCACTCATTTTCTTTCAGCTTCTGTTACACCTAGGCAATTGTTTCCATAGAAGAAACAAAAAGGATAGAGAATCTATAACACAGTACACAGGGATGCATGGCTCGGGAGCTATGTCCTAGTCCAGTCCCTGCCACCAACCACCCCTATTCCGTGTTGAAACCAGTCTATGTATTTCAGAACTTCTCCTCCTTCTACAGCTACAGTCTAAGAGACCTGGGGACAATATTTTAATCTTACATCATATGTAAAAATAGACTCCAAGTAGATTAAAGACTTCACTGTAAGACTTGACACAATACAACTCCAGGGGGTGGAGGGCAGGGAAAATGCATCATGAAAAACATGTCCTCAGAGGTACAAATAAGGGCTGACCAATGGGACACACCAAGCTGAATGTCTTCTGCACATCATGGAAATAGCCGGTAGGGTGAAAAGGCAACTATGGAATGAGAGCCAGCATTCGCAAACTACATCTGCCAAGGAGTTAATATCCAAAACGCATACAGAACTCCAAGTACTCAAAAGTGGATAAAGAACTGGAAGGCACTTTTCTACAATGATATACAAATGGCCACCAAGGGTGGCAAGATATGCAAAGTCACTTGCGGTGGCAGAGATGGGATGAAAACAGAAGGGTGCTGCCTCATATCCATTAGGATGGCTCTGACCCAGCAGAGCGGAAGGCTGTAAGTGCTGCTGAGGCTGCAGAGAGATGGGAGTGTGCGCTAGTGGTAGGGCTGTCAAATGGTACAACCACTGGGGCGAACAGGAGGGTCTTCAAAAAGTTACAAATAGAACTGAAACTTCATCTATCAACTGCATTCCTGGCAGATGATATTTGCACGCTTATGGTCACGGGAGCATGATGCAAAACTCCTCAGAGGTAAAGGAAGCCAGAATTCTGTTCCCACAAGAATGGTTAAACAAAATGTGGTATATTCCATATGGGAAATTTTTCTGACATTAAAAAAAAAAAAGAAGGAATTTCTGTCACATGCTACAACACACATGAACCCTGAGGTCATGATGTTGGCAAGACTATCTGTTTGCAAACATTCCCCATCTCCCAAATGAGATACCTAAAGTTGTCAAATGCATTGAAACAGAAAGAAGATATGTGTCGGGGCACGGAGGGTGGGGATGGAAAGTTGTACATGGAAACAGTTTCTATCTGCAACATGACGAAAAAACTGTTGGCAATCTGGTTCATAATATATTAATCACAATATACTTTAACACGCTTAGGAAAAAATGAAGCACCATAAAAATGTTCCATTTGCACAATTTTGGCAGGATTCCTTTCAGTAAACCATTGTAAATTAAGCACCTAGATTGACACATGTTGTAAGCGCTAAATGTTTCATCAGATTTCAAATAATAAAGGACATAAACTAACGTGAGCTCTCAGCAGTAGTCTGTGATGGCACATTCACGCATTTGTAAGACATTCACGCAAACTTCAGTAGAGGGAAATCTTTAAGAGCTTGCGCTGCTCAGAACAGTCAACGGGAGCCACGGGTCAGTGGAGCTGTCCGGTCTGCTGCGATTAATAGCAGACCATCTTTTCCTGACTGGTATGAGAGAGGAAGGAAGAAAAGGAGCAGAATTAAACCACGAGGCTCTCCTGAAAGAGATTTAAAAGGATGGAACTGAGGACCAGATCAGGCCTTCGGGAGACCCGAGACTTCAGCAGGAAGCCTGGGGAGGGGAAAAAGAAGCCTGAGAGAAACCACAGAGGTCACTCCAGGTTCCTACCAGTTTGCCTGTGCAAGACCTAGGGGCTGGGTTAAAGTTTGTCAAGGGTGAGGGTTTGGAATAATTCATGACTAAAACCCTTACTAGGACCGCCGGCCCATCCACCTCTCTGGCCTCACCCCTTGCTACTACTCTTTCCTCAAAGTGGCACCACTTCCAGTTCCTTAGGGAGGGTTTATCTTTCTAAGGCCCAATCATCCACATAGCCCTTCGTCTAAACTTACAAAGGGGAGGCGTCAGTGATACCCTATTCTGCAGAAAATGGCTAGTTTTCCTCATCAATTTGACAGATGACACCTTAGATAAATATGTAAGCCTATCATTTCAAGTGCTTGTTTAAACCCACGTTTAAAAAAAGAAGAACACTAGGCAAATGCATTATTTTAGTGTTTTTACCTTATCCAACGTAAGCAAAATGTTGCCAATTCAAGATGTAATCAACACAAAAATTACTGAGGTTTTTATGGGTTTCCAATTTTACACTGTTGTATTTCTCAGCACAGGGCGGTCACATTTCAAAGCTCCACAGTCAAATATGGCTAATTGGTAAAGTACCGAGAGCACAGGCCCGCTTCAGAGCGTTTACTAGCTTGGAACTGTGTGATGATGTCTCAATTCTTGGATGAATTCTGTCTCAGGTCAGTGTCAGAACACTCCGTAGACACAGAATGGACTAAGGGGAATGAAGGGGCAGAAGGGAAGCTGAGAGAATTCCCAGGACTGAGAAAAGGCGAAGACAAGCTAACGTGCCAGGGACAGCGAATGCCAGACGCTCAAGCCAGGGCTCCAGATCAGGCCATGAGGACAGTGAGCCTAGCAGACATTACTGCCACAGGGAGGGGCAGATGGGAGAGGAGCAGACAGACTGGTGAACTGTCTCTTTGAGGAGGATGGACGCTGCACCGTACAGTGTGGGCCCAAGAAAGGGCTGGTGGGTGACGATGGGCAGAACAGGACACAGGTTTAATGGGATATGAATTCCTGATGTGGAAAACACCATGGTACCAACTGAATGCTAAACCACGTTGGAGCTGGAGGAGGCCACTGGAGTTGAAGAGCTGAGGAACTGGAAGCCAGGGGTGTTTTGTTTAGTTATCCCGTTTTCAACGATCATCTCCTCCACGGAAGGGCTTCTACGATTTGAATCTCTCCCAAAGGTAGAAAACCTGTTCTTTGTGTTTCAGCACTGATCACATGGCATAGGCTTAGAGACCTGGCAGGCAGGATTTAGTTGAAAACTTAAGTTTAAATATTGAAATCATACAGAGGAAAAAACATGCGATGCTCATGAGACTTAAAGACTGATTTAACCGAAAGATTCCATGCGATCAGATCTATGGTTACTTATGTGGTTTAACTGATAAGGATTCTGACGAAGAATTAAATTTTAAATTTAACTGAGGCTTTGTGGCCAAAATCTGATGGGGTGGGTAAGTATTTCTCAGATTTACTAATAGCCAACACAAAAAATCTTTATTATAATGAAGTACAACACTAACCTAGGATTATGGCCCTCAAAATTTGGTTATAAACTTTTCACCACAGTCCACGTTTGGGTACCATGTTATTTCAAAAACTTCCCCCATGCTCCTTAAGTAGGGTCTCTCTATAGGACACCCTGGCTGTCCTAGAACTCAGCATTTTTTTCTACTTCTCATTTCTACCCAGACTAAAAACCTTCAAATTTTCACTCACAAATTTTCTCCTGAGGGAAATGGCCTGTTGAGGTTAACACTCTAGACTGCCCAGGCTGGGGCAATAGAACTAGCTAATACCCAGCCTTCTCTGGACACATTCCTGTCTAGATCCCCAATTATCCCCACAGAGATAACAGAGACTCTCCCCGGGAGCTCTCCCAGTAACCACGGGGCTGTGGTCAGTAACCTGTGAACAAGGTTATGCCCTGTGTGTCATGCAGATAATACTGAACTATGACACAGAGGTCGTCTCTCCGTTGCAGAACTTACCACACCCCACAGCTATGGCGGTGAACTGTGAAAAGCGAGTAAACAGTTCACGTGGAAACAGACGGCTCATGGCCACCATCAGTTCTCACCCGTGTGTCTTCTTAAAGGCTTGCAAATACTGTAGGGTCTCTTGTCACAACACATTCTCTTTTGTTTTCCCTCTGACCAAACATATGCAGAAAGACAGACCAAAGCTGGTGCACTCATTCCTTCATGCGTGTACACGTACACACACACACACTTTTTTGTTTTGTTTTTTAAGTATCTGGAGAATTTACAGTTAGCAAAACAGATGGGACCTTTGCTCTAGAAAGCATACAATCTAAAAGACAGAAACTCTAACACTTAGGTTTTTTTTCAAGTCACACAAACTGGGCTTCGGGGGAGGTGTCACTCTGCAGTAGAGAACTAAAGTCCTCTGAATAACTCATTAGGTTAATAGCTCTAATCTTCTGGATCCAACAAGCCCAAAAGTTTACATGACCTCAGATCTTTCTACTGTTTCTGCTGCCTAAGGGAAGCTAAAGGGCCAGGGCGGTGGTGGCACACGCCTTTAATCCCAGCACTTGGGAGGCAGAGGCAGGAGGATTTCTGAGTTCGAGGCCAGCCTGGTCTACAAAGTGAGTTCCAGGACAGCCAGGGCTACACAGAGAAACCCTGTCTCGAAAAACAAAAAAAAAAAAAAAAAAAAGGGGGGGGGGGAAGCTAAAGGAAATTTGTTTTCTGAAACTTTCTAGGCCCTTTAACAGTCACGTGTGAGGTCTATGCAAGAGTGTGTGTGTGTGTGTGTGTGTGTGTGTGTGTGTGTAATTTTTCAGCGGGCAGCACTTTTTAAGTTAACATATGTGGTAAGACCCCTCCCATCCTTCTTGCCTATAAGAAGGCAGATATGGAAGGATCTGTAGCTCAGGAAGCGAGTGGAAAATGTTACACAGTTCTGCATAATAAGAAGGTTTCGAGCTGGGGGTGGGGGTAAGGGGATGGGAGAGTGGTAACCAGAAAGCAGAAAAAAAGAGAAGGAATCCGAGTCAACTGGTGTAGGAACTTGGGATTCTCCTTTGATGCTGACTAAAATCAATCTGGCGGGGTCGGGTGGGCAGGCCAGGGTCTTGCTATGTAGATGGTACTGGCTGTCCTGAAACTTGAAATAAAGAGCAGGCTGGCCTTAAACTCTCAAGAGGTCAGCCTGCCCCTGTCTCCCAAGAGCTGAGAGTAAAAATGTGTGGCACCACATGGAGGTGGGGTTTGGTTATTGTGTTTTTGTAATTTGGGGGGAGGGGAGATTGCTGGTTTGTTTGCTTGTTTAGACAGGGTTTCCTGTACCCCTGGCCCTCATGGTTCTCACTTTATAAACCACATGGTTTCAAATCCAGAGATCCACCTGCCTCTGCCTCCCAAGAGCTGGGGTTGAAGGCGTGCCGCCACCACCCAGGCTGTTTTTGTCATTTTTTTTTAAATTTTTTTTATTTTTTAGTTTTTTGAGAAAGGGTTTCTCTGTGTGGCCCTGGCGCCCTGGAACTCACTCTGTAGACCAGGCTGGCCTCCAAGTCAGAAATCCACCTGCCTCTGTCTCCCAAGAGCTAGGATTAAAGGTATGCGCCACCACCGCCTGGCGGTAATTTTTAAAGACAGGGTTTCCCTATGTACCCACAGGCTGGCCTCAAACTCATGGCAATCTTCTTTTGTCATAGTCTCTGGAATGAATGAGATTACAGTTGTGTGTCTCTACACCCAGCTCAGAAACGCACTTCCGACACCTGCTGTTCCACATGAATACCCCACCAACTCTGCTCTCTAAACTGCGCCTTCCCCTGTCCCCAAATCTCACAGAGTTTAACCACACACATCCAAAGACTTTACGCAAAAGCTTCTGCTTTCTCTCTTCTTTCCAGGCTTCTCTTTGGATATTCAGACACGCTGGGTTGGCGCGGTCAGCCGCCCTGTGACAGCTCACTGAGTCTGAGCTGGACTCCCTGACGCTACCATCAAGTGTTTTAAACCTGTTCCTTCCCAAGCCTCTGCCATCCCACTACCTCACCAATACTGTTGTCATTAAAGGAACAACTAATATTTATTCAGCACTTGGAATGTGCCACAGACTGTGTCAAGGGTATTACATGCGTAATTTCACTTGATCCTTAAACCTTACTAAACAGTACTAAGACTATTTCCTGCCTGTTAGGGAATCAAAACCCAGATGGAATAGTAATTTAAACGGCAACGGAAAGAACCTGACCCCTCTTTTGCCTCCACAAGCAACTTAACTAGTTCACACCCATGCCCCCCCACCCCACCCCCAAAAAGCCAGGAATCACAGGGCATAGTGGCACTGGCCTTTAACCCCAGCACTCTGAGAGGCAGAGGCAGGCAGATCTCTGTGAGTTTGAGGCCAGTCTGGTCCTCATAGTGAGTTCCAGGACAGTTAGAGCTATACAGTGAAACCCTATCTCTAAAAGAAAAACAGAAAACAGACAAACTAAAAGACCAGGGATCCTCTTCTTTCACTACCCCTACCTGACCACTCACTTAGGAGTCCACACCCCCTGAATGCCACACCAGCTTTCTTCAGACTGACAAGCTTTGGCTGAGTTCTCACTAAGCCAGAGCCCTATCTGTTTTTATTTTTTCGGGTTTCCAAATCCTACCAGACTGAAATGCTAAAGAACAAAGAGAGGGTGGGTCATAAACCCTTTGCAAACACAGATTATATGCACACAAACTAGACAGTAGCAGCCCCATTCTGTTTCTTACCTATTATCTGGACCCCCACTGTCCTCCAGCCTGTTGCAGTTATCTTTATGGAATGCAAATCTTACCACAGCATCTTCCTGCTTGAAATTAACACCTCACTATCACTGCCGGGATGAAGTGTCTAAACTTCTTAATGTGATACACAAAATCCTTTCTTTTTATTATTTCAACATGTATCTGAGGGTCCACTTGTACAAAGTACCATGAACCCTACCCAAGATGAGCCAGCCCTTAACCCCCATTACTTGAACCCCAAACACTGTGTCCTTCAGATTAACCATATGCACTGCAGATAATGTCACATTCAAAAGCTATAAGCATTTAGGATGTTCCCAGAGGAAGCCTGTGCCAATTTGAAGATTGTCTAGGATTTCTCTGACACATTCTAGGCAGAAATGATGTTAAGTTCCCACATCACCTTGTTCAAATTACTTTCAGGAAGTGGACTAAGAAGTACACAGACACTGAGCAACTTTGGGCAAGAAATTATCCCTTTCACCAAAGTCTGGAAAGGGGAAGAAACTGAGTAGCTAAATGTTTATACAATGAAAAGGTTCAAACGTTGAAGATCAGAGGAACAAAACACAAGACTTAGTGGATGGACCAAATTAAAAGCAATGTGACTCTAGAACTGTTTTGACTTGGCCTACATTTGACCCCTTTGGGAAAACTCACATGGAATTTGGACAGGCTAAAACGACAAAACCTTGTTAGTTCTGACTCCACAGTGATCTGCCGGCCAAATAGGACACTAGATTCACCCATGTTCCTTTTTTACCTGCCAAAGTCCTTTTTACCAAAGGTGTGGGGGAGGGTGTTCAAACCTATCAAAGCAAACAGAATTGACCTACTGAGATCCAACTTCGTCTGTGCTGTGTCACTGTACAGGCTAGAGAAAAAGCAAATTGTGTCCTGGGAAGGAGGCCAATTTCTAAGTACTGTGACTACAAAGAATGTGACATTCTTAAAATGAAGGCAGTTTGGATAAACTGGAACTCACGGATTCTTCCAACTATCCTTGTCATTGGTTTCTGTGATTTTTTTTATTTTTTTAAGAAAAATTGGCGGGGTGGAGTGCAACACGTCTTTCTAACCCTACAGCACTCAGGAGAGAGGTGGATCTCTGTGAGTTCCAGGCTAGCCAAGGCTACATAGTGAGAAAAGAAAAATTGATTCGATAAAGCCATGCGGAAGCGTCCTGAAGGCTCCGGGCAAACACAGAATCTTAAATGCAAACGGAAACACTAGAACACTCCATTAAAAAGTCCTTGTGTGAAACGTGGCAGAAAGCTTTGAAAAGCCAACGATGTCTTTCCCAAGAGGTGCTTTGTGCGCAAATGCTTCCAAATCGGGATTCATATTTTGGAAATTATACCCCCCCCACGCTCCCAAACATGTCAAATCTGAAGAGAACGGTGAGAATTCCCCCGCAACAGGCTGGGGCGGGGAGGAGGGTCTCTCTGCTCATCCCTTCCAGGGAACAAAACCAGGGGGCAGCTGGCTAGCGCCACTCTGGCTCCCGACAACGTGCAGACGCAAAGTGCAAGAACTCGTCCCCAAACCTCCATGTCTTGAAAAGCGAGAGGCGCGCAGACCCGCATCGGGGCTCCTGGAACCCGCACCCGCACCCGCACCCGCACCGGGCCGGGCCAGACAGCACGCGGCCCCCAGCGGTTCCCCAGATGGCCGCCCCCCTACCCTGACGCCACACCCCGTCACCGCCCGCACCTGAGGCGAAGTAACTCACTGAGAGACAGCGGCGGGCTCCCCGCGGTCGCGCCGACGAGGACGCCGCCGGGCTCCGCTCCGCTCCGCCGGGACTCGCCGCCGCCGATTTCCTGGCAAGAAGCAAAGTCCGGCCAAGACTTTACTTCTCAACCGCCCCTGCTGCCTTTCCCCTCGGGGGCGAGCGCAGAAGCCCAACCCGACACGCACCTGAGCCAATCAATGGAGGACGAAGGCGGGACTAAGAGCGGGCTCGGAGCCGCTCGACCAATCAAGGAGTTCGAGGGGCCGGATCGGCCCTGCTCATCACTCCCGTGTTAGAGTGAGCGCGGTCCGCCCTCCGCCATCGCTCCCGGCCGGATTCTCCTCCTCAGACACACAGAGAAGACGCTCGGGAAGTGTCTGCGTGCACCCCTGGAGCGCCGCGCCGGGCCGGGCGTGGGACAGCTGAAGGGAGGGCAGGGCTGCGGGACTAGGCTGAGGGAGAGAACAGGTGGCGCGGGGCGGCTGACGTGTAGGTGTGCTGGGCGACACAGGACAACTGGGTGGGGCGGGGACCCGGCCTGGCCAGGGTCAGGGTCAGGTGGGAGCTGGAAGGATGCACCTGAGAAGGGCGGATCCTTGGGATCAAAGGGAAAAGGAGCTGCAAGTCCACCGCGTGAGCTCGGGAGGAAGGAGGGCGGTGCTCCAAACTCGCACTTCTCTCCCAAAAGAAAGACAAACGCTGCCCGTGCACCTAGTGGAGATGTGCATCTGCACCCCAGGGAGAAAATTTAAAAAAGCCCACAGTATCGTCAGGAAAGTCCTCTCTTGCTTTTTCAAGGTGCCCCATGAAAGACCCCTGAGGACTTCAGTCCCGGGAATAGCCAGCCCCGGGGCAGTCCGGGTCCTGGAGAGTCTGGCAGGTCAGAGATCCGACTCCGACCCTAAATAGCAGGCGTCTCGGGGCGACAGGTGAGAGCCTGCGATCTCCGGTGGCACTTGGGGGACAAGCCGTGCACCGCAGGCGGCGGCTAACTTCCGCAGTTCCAGGTGAGCTGTCCGGCCCGTGCCTGGGCGTGCCCGGGGGCGGGCTCTGCTTTGGCCCCGCCCACCAGAGAGCCCTGCCGCGCCGCTGCGGCTCCGCCTCCCTCCTTCCGTCACGCGCTCCTTCCGTCGGTGGTTTCTTCCTTCCTGCCTTGTCCCACACCTTTCGCGACATGGGGAAGAGCTTCCATTTCGCCTGCGCCACCTGAGGATTTCCTGAAGCCGCCTCCTCCCCCAATTCCCCGCGATGGAAGACGATCAGGAGCTGGAGAGGTAAGGTTGGAGAGGAGTGGAGTGGGGCGGCGGGGTGGGCCAGCGAAGCGGGTAGCGAAGGGACACGCGGCCGACTGCGGCCCGGCGTGGCGACTAGGCCTGACCCCAGGCGCTGGGGAAGGGAGGAGAGAGAGTAGAGCGGGCCGGGTTGGGAAGAGGGAGGAGCCGTGGGTTTGTTTATAACAGAAAAGTCCAGAGGGATGCTAGCCATCCGGGAGGGGAGAGAAGTTGGGAATCCAGCTGTAAGTCCCAAACTGCCACCCCCATTAGAACTGCCTCGTGTAAGGTCACGCACCGGGCCAGCCGTCCCGAGTGGCGATCCCGGCGTGCTAAGTTGGCTAAAGTTACTGCAACTCCGCTGTGTGCAGTCTGCTCGTAAATTCTCTCCGTCCACCAAACTCTCCCTCCTATTAAACTTTTCACTTCCTTTCACTTAGTAGTTTCCTTGCCTCTTTCAAATGGAAGCCGTAACTGAGCCTGCCACCCTGATAACTCGTGGTTGCCATTTTTATGCTAAAGTAATCGTGTTTTTTATGCTTGTCAACTCCCTTTTCATCTTCCAGCAGGGCCTACCCTATTGTAACTCAGCCCCTTTCTTTTGCTCTATCCAAAGAAAGATTTTTGCAAACATTTAACTTCGTGGGGTTTTTTTCTAAGATGACCCCCCCCCCTTTGCTGGAGTCAAATGAAGTAGGTTAAAACTAGAGTTAAATATCTATGGCTAGAAGCGTGGAGGCAGGAAAATGAGGGAGTGAATTATAAAAACTTAATCAGAAAACAATATTCCGTATGATCTCATTCTTACAAAAAAAAATATGTGTGTAGAAAAATATCAGGATTGAAGACCTCAATGGCTGAAGGCGAGAGGAAGACAGCCCTGGAAATGGTCCAGGCAGCTGGAACAGATAGACAGTGTGTGACATTTGTACTGCACGAGGAGGACCATACACTAGGAAATTGTCTGCGGTACATAATCATGAAGAACCGGGAAGTGGAATTTTGTGGTTACACTACGACCCATCCTTCAGAGAGCAAAATTAATTTGCGAATTCAGACCCGGGGTGCACTTCCAGCTGTTGACCCGTTTCAGAAAGGCCTGAATGAGCTCTTGAATATCTGCCAGCATGTGCTTGTCAAGTTTGAGGCCAGCATAAAGGACTATAAAAATAAAAAGGCAAGCAAATGAACCCGCATTCTAGTCCCTCGTGCAGGGTACAAGCAGGACCACCCTCAGGATGGTACAGAACCCAGAATTTGTGATTGCAGCATGTCCTGTCCTGTAGGAAAATGTGGCTCTAGCTGTTGACTCGTTACAGCTGTTGGAATCTCTGCAAGTATATTTACCTAATAAATTCTCTCTTTTGTTTCAACTAGTTCGAGTGGTTTCTCTTCCTTGAACCTAGATGAACCCCCAAGGATGGTGTTACCCCTTAATTGAACCAGCACTAAAAGTGAACAAACAGATGCTTGGGCCAAGTCAAGGGTTTTGATCATAGATCTCAAAAAGACTGTTTCTGTGTGATTGAGGTGCTGAGAAAAGGAGAGATAAAATAGAAATAGATCCAGGAGACTGTAATTAAAAGATGGCACACATATGGGAGTCTGTTCTCTCCTTCTACCATGCCAGACCCACTTGGTGATTGCTGGGCTTGGCAGCAAGCACCTGTACCCACTAAACCATCTCACCAGTTTTGTTTTTTTTTTTTTTTAATGTAAATGCATCTTTTGATAATATTAGTAGACTTGACTTAAGGGTGAAGATAATATGAAGTACTCTTAAGAATTTTAATCTTTCAAGAGAATTTGAATTGGTATAAACTGGGGGCTGGAGAGATGGCTCAGTGGTTAAGAGCACTGACTGCTCTTCCAGAGGTCCTGAGTTCAAATCCCAGCAACCACATGGTGGCTCACAACCATCTGCAATGAGATCTGGACACCCTCTTCTGGTGTGTCTGAAGACAGCTACAGTGTACTTACATATAGTAATAAATAAATCTTGAAAAAAAAAGAATTGGTATAAGCTCTATCTTTGTAGCACTTGTAGGGTAGATATCAGTTTATTGCTTGAATGCCAAAACACTAATGAAATATATAGTCGCAACATGAGTGAACCAGATTTTATTAGATTTTACGCAGGTATGTTTATGTGGATATGTATGTGTGCTTATGGAAAAGTTAACCCTAAGGATGGTCCATCAGGAGCCATCAACTTCCTTTTGTTTGGTTGGTTTTGAGGCAGTTTCACTAACTAACCCTGGCTGACTTGGAACACACTGGTAAACTTGCCTCTGCCCTGGTTTCTCACATGCTGGTGTTAAGGGCGTTGGTCAGGTAGGCTAGGCTACCCTAGGAACCCACCTGTATCTGTCTCCTGAGCACTGGGGTTGGTTGCAAGCTTAGTCAACCTACCCAACTTCTTTTATGTAGGTTCTGGAGATTAAAATCAGATCCTTACATTTTGTAGCAAGTGCTTCAGCAACTAAGCTGTCTCTCCAGCCCCAACTTTAATTATTGGAAAAACTGGAATTACCAGGTAACATTTTTAAGTCTTTAGGTAGGTGTATAAATAGAGCCCTGGGTTACATAGAAGAGATAATATTTGATAGAAAGTCAGGATTTGGAGGAGGAGAATTCTGTACCGAAGAAATGACGTTTTGGGAAACGTAAAATATTAACAAAGCATATCATGCCCAAGAGTCATCCGGTTTCTCTCTTTCATCCTGCCTTGTAAGTATCCTACCCAACAGTGACTTAATTCACCCTAAATATCTGTCAGCCCTTGAGCAGAGTCACCTCATGCTCTAGAGCTTTGTTGCTTTGGGATCTTCGGTGATGCTTGTCTTCAGTCAGAACTTCATTGTCTGCCAGGGATGGTGGTGCGTGCCTGTAATCTCAGCATTAAAAAGATGCAAACAGAATTACAAGCTGAAGACCAGACTGAGTGTATAACAAGAGCTTGCCTCAGAAAAACATCACCGCTATACTTAAGGTATGGGACCCTTGTTACATGCCTTTAATCCCAGTACTCTGGAGGCAGAGGCAGGGGATCTCTATAAGTTTGAGGCCAGCTTGGTCTTGAGAGTGAGTTAGGAAGGTCAAGGCTACATAGAGAAACTCTTGTCTCGAAAAACCAAAAAGAAAAAAAGGAACCTTTAAGTTATATCTGACCTCTTCTGTCCTGCCAAGAGCCTGTATTTCCTACACTTAGCCCACTTTTTAAAAAGATACTTTTGTACTCATTGAGTGCCTGGATTATACCAGGCCTTGAAAACAGATAACAGTAGGAACTTGTTTTTGTTTTTTGAAAAAAGGGTTTCTCTGTAGCCCTGGCTGTCCTGGGATTAAGGGCATGAACTACCACTGCCTGGTTTGGTGGTAGGAATTGTTTAAATCGTCGTTCTGTGAAAGAAACAAATACGAAGCCAGATAGAGAACTTGAGAAGTATGTGCTTTGAGCACAGAAGCCAGGGGAGGTCTTCCAGAAGTGGTAGGAAAAGACGGAGGTAGCTATACAGAGTGGAGAGCAAATGCATGCTTGAGGGGAACCACGAACTGGTCCTGAAGTAGAAGCTGAAGGTTGGAGAACTGAAAGATACTAATGGATACGGAGAAGGGCCCATTTTCTTGATTCATTAAGGAAAAGAGCTGGAGTGCTGTCTTATTTAAATTACAGTGTGGGATGATGGGGCAGATGTAGCAAAGCCAGACCAGAAAGCCCAAAATGTTGATATACCGACAACAGGGAGAAGGGTGAAGTCCTAGGAACGGGATGTGGAAGATACAGAACCAGATGTTTCCATCTCTCATCTAGGATTGGGGCCAATTACTAGAACAAGGAGCTTAAAAGCCAACTGTTTTGAGGATTGCAGGCCATGAGAGAGCTCTAAGCTGAAAGTAAACTTTGTGAGTCCTGATCATAAAGATGTAAGTCAACAGAGGCTGGAAAGTGATAAGGAAGGGACCAGGAACCAAGCCTCAGGCAACCTCAGTGTTCAAGCAAGGCTAAAGAATAACTGATGAGATAGTAAAGTCTGCTGGAAGTGGAAGTTGGGGAAAGGGATGCTGAGTAAGTCAGCTCCACAACTGCCGGGGGTGGGGTGGGAGTGGGGGTCTGTTGGAATTAACACAGAGGCCGCTAGGCTGTGGGCTGGTCTAAAGAGAGGACTCTGCTGAGGAATGGCTTGGATTGAGTTTTCCAAAGATGAAATGTACACAGCCATTAGCATGGTATGTTTAGTTGGCAACAAAGATGATGAAAGCTCAGTCAAGATAAAGGATATTCTAGGATGGAGAAGATTCAAGAGAACCAATCTTGAAGTAGGAAGATTGGAAGGTGTAAGAGTTCAGTTAGAGAAGATGGTGTATGGACTGGTGAGCACCACCGAATCCTGCAGTTTCATTGCAGTAAAGGGTTGTCACTCACCCTGTGGCATGCAGTGTAAATCCGTTTAGGGAGGGTGGCCATAAAAAGGCTCACATAAAAATGCCTGTAGAAGGCACATGGGCTCAGGGAGAAAATAGGATAGACAGGAGTGCCACGTGTGGAAGGAACTGTGTGCAGTCTGTAGGAACTAAGGGGGGGGCTGCGAGGGAGGTCGGGGTGTTGGTGTGCCCTCTTAATACGTGCAGGCAGGCAGGTAGAGCTCTGAATTTGAGGACAACCTGATCTGTGTAGTGAGTTCTAGGTCAAGGCTATGAAAGAAAGGACAGGAAGAACTGAGGAGACAGGCTTGTACTTGAATCCTATTTATTTATATAAACTGAAAAAGGTCCTCACTGCCCCACGTACTCTCTAATGACATTGCGATCAAACCACTGCAGTGTTAATGATTCAAGATCAGAAGTACTGTTCAGCCATAACATCCTGTGCCCTCGAAAGAGCCAATCATTAACTAATATGCCCATATACCAAAGGCTTTTAATATCTAATAATTCTGAGTATCTGGCTGAGCACTTGCCATTTTCAAAGCACTTTACAAACTAGTTCTAAATTCCGTATAGCAGTAACATCTAAGTGCCCTAATTAATTGACATAATACAGGTTCGTGCAATATCTCTGTAGAAAAGAAAAAGTGTCTACGTAAAAAGTGATCCGTCTAGTTGTGACCCAGAGCATCTTGCATTTCAATAGATAGGAAAGCATATTGCATTCTTTGGCCCATGATTGACTACTCTTCTTTTCAGTTCATTTATTAAGATTATAGTCTCCAGGGGGGAAGGAAAAGAGTAAAATCAAAATATATTTGAAAAAAATTTCAGTTGAAAAATATTTTGAGGATGAGGTTGAGACAGGGTCTCTATATAGCCCTAGCTGTGCTAGATCTTACTATGTAGAGCAGGCTGGCCTCAAACTCACAGAGATCTACCTGCCTCTGCCTCCTGAGTGCTGGGATTAAAGGTGTGCCACCACACTTAGCTAATAAAATATATATTTTTAAAAGATTATAGTCTTACAGGTCTTTAGACAAAAGTCATATTTTTGGTTAACTTCATTTATAGATTCCAATGGTCTTTGGAACATCCTTCACATAGATGCTTCTAGATCCACCAGCTTACTTTCAAAGACCTATAATAACTCCAGATCTAGCCTTTTCTGATCAAATTCTTTATGTAGCCCTGGCTGTCCTGGAACTCACTCTGTAGAACAGGCTGGCCTCGAACTCAGAAATCCACCTGCCTCTGCCTCCCAAATGCTGGGATTAAAGGCGTGCGCCACCACTGCCTGGCTTCTGATCAAATTCTTAATACTGTATTTTCTTTTGCCGCTTTAGATTTTATAAAACATTGCGATAAAGTTGTTGTTTGGGTCTATTCATTTCAAGGATGGAATGCTTATCACACCTAGCCTATCACTCCTCACACTTATCACTCCTCACTCTGTCTACACAGCCAGTAAAGCCTGAGAGCACCGTCCTGAGAAATAGTGAGGAGAGAGTCTAATGAGTCTGTTCTAACAAGCCTTCGGTGGTTTGGGTGGGACAAATGACGTGTACATAGGAAAAAGAAGACTTTGTTTTAATATGTGGTGTTGCATAGGTAAGTGTGGAACATAAAATGTAACAGATAAGGCCTGGAGAGGTAGCTCAGCCATTAAGAGCACTGACTGCTTGCTCTTCCCAAGGTCCTGAGTTCAATTCTCAGCAACCACGTGGTGGTTCACAACCTTCTATAATGTCACCTTATGCCTTCTTCTGGCACTCAGTTATACAGTACGTGCAGATAGAGCACTCATATACATAAAAATACATAAACAAATCTTTGAAAAAAATAAGAATATCAGATAAGACAGGATTGAGGCGGTCACTGTTTTGTGCACTCCCACCTGCTCTTGGAATGCGAACCTAGGCACTGAGGACAGCACGTGAGGCAGGTGTGGTGGTCTTTCCAGGAATTCGGGAAATACTCGTTGGAAGATTGTGAAAGAAGATCAGTGTTCAGAGATGTATGGCTTTCCTCTTTCCTAAAATAAAGGAGCTATTAGCTGGGGCTGGTCTTTCATGCCTAGTAGTACTGAGGTAGGAGGGTCTCAGGTTCACGGATAGCCAGGACTACAGCAAAAGATCAAAGCCCAGCCTGAACATCTCAGTGAGACCATGCTCAAACCATGGGGATAGCTTCACATGTAGCTCTGTGGTATAGTCCTTGCCCTAGCATGTACAGGTCTGGCGCTTGATCACCACCTGAGGGGGAGGGGCGGAGCAACAATGAGTCTTGAGTCAGTACATGCCATGAGCGGTTTTCCATCCCGTATCTGTGTGGAGAGAACAGTAGAATCAGCAGTGAGTCCAGGCCATTACATAGATGAACGACTGGAGACTTGAGCATCAGATACAAGAAACTTCTCGAAAAGAAACTTAGATTCTGGATCATGGTAAAGATACAGAGAGAACAGAAACTCCTCTGGGGCCTATATCCATGTTCACTTACTCTGAGACTTTCAGCTACTCCCTCAACCAGAAACCAGTAAGGCAAGATTTACCTCTCCCAGGGCCTGTCCTACTAATAAGAGTTAAATAATTCAACTGCTCTAAATCCATATCCCTGACAAACATGTCAGAAAAATTGGCATCTTTAAGAGGATGCAAACCCAGGGCTTCCAGGTGTAAAAACTAGGGATAGAAAGAGAGAAGGTGAGGGAAGTGAGCTGACCCTGCTGGCTGTTGATACTATGTTGGTCTCTTCAACAGAAACAGTTCAGCCAGGCATGGTGCTATACAAAGCTAGCCCGGGCCTTGAGAAGCTGAGGCAGGAGGATGGAGAATTTGAGGCCTACCTGGGTCGCAAAGCAAGACCTTGCGTTTAAAATATAAAAGGATATTTTACTCATTTGTTAAATAATTGAGCACAGGGCTATAGCAGGAAACAAGTTGACCTGCTTTCAGCTTAGTTCTAATGGCACAGAGAGGCAATAAATGCATGTTACCAATCAACATTAGCAATTAGTGTGATTATTATAATATTGTTAGGGATGTCGAACAAGCTGGTTGGTTTGTCTATCTTCTTGAGTGAAAATCGTGAAACAAATGAAAGCTCAGTAGCTCTGTGACTCCTTTAGCCCCAGGGAGCACTGTAAAGAGGTCTGGTGGGCTCCCAGTCTGTTGAGGCTTTTATGAAAAGCCATTCTGAAATAGCATCCCTATTAATAGAACATGCATAACAATCAAAAATAAGTGGATTGGGTTTCTTCTCTCGTCAAGAAATTAAGGTTGCTGGAACATACACAGTCTTTCCCACGCTTGGAAACGAGACGGGAACGACAAGGTCTGCAGCAGATGGGTGACTGGTGCCGTGCCAGGTGTCTGCAGTGTTGGTTGGAAGCCAGGGCTCAATCTAGGCCAGTGAGCGTCAAACAGCACAAAACAGACCACATGTATGCCTTAGTCAGTAATTCCTGGTTCTTGTAAGTCATCTTTTCTACCTGCATCAAAAAGTTCCAGCTGGGTGTGGTGGCGCACACCTTTGACCCCAGCTCTTTGGGAAGCAGAGGCAAGCAGGAGTCTCTGTGAGTTCAAGTCTAGTCTGTGCTGTTTAGAAAGACCCTGACAGATAGAGAGGAGAGCATATGTATAGAGATCCTATGAGAAAACCAATCTGCTTAGAACATCTAAGGAGGAAGAGACAACCAGATTGCTTAACTCTGTGAGCTTGGATTTCTTTCCCTTTTCAAGGGCAGAGAGTCTTCTTTCTGAGTCCCTTTTCAGCATTCTATGAGTGCCAAGAGTGAGAACTGAGGTGAGAAGGCCTTGTGGCCCTACCACTTCCCAGCTTGTGAATTTGGGTGAGTGATTAGGCTTTCTGAACCTCTGGTTTCCTTATCTATAAGGAATAATAACACTCACTTGGTAGGATTATTATAAAGAATAAATGAATTAAAACAGCACAGTTCTTAAAGGATACACACTCTCAGATGTCATCTATTATATTGGTGGTTAGTCAATCCAGGTAATGGTGGTTACACTAATGGCGTCCACAGGCTGTGTCTTGTAATCTACGGGCATATCAGGGCTGGTTCAAGTCCCGTCTTTCCATACTGTCACTGTAACTGTCTACCATTAGTCACTGGCCTGGCTAGTTTTGATGCAAGCTGTAGTCATCTTGCAGGAGAGACCCACAATTGAGAAATGCCTCCATAAGATAAGGCTGTAGGGCATTTTCTTAGTGACGTGGGAGGGCCCATCTGTTTGTGTAGTGACTCCTGGCCTAGTGATTCTGGGTGCTATGAGAAAGCTGGATAGCTTGACGATGGTGACTCACATCTTTAATCCTAGCACTCAGGAGGCAGAGGTAAGTGAATCAATCTCTATGATTTCAAGCCAGCCTGGTCTTCTTAGTGAATTCCAAGACAGCCAGAGCTACACAGTGGGACTCTGTCTCAAAAACAAAATAAGAAAAATAAGAACGAGAGAGAGAGAGAGAGAGAGAGGGAGAGAGAGAGAGAGAGAGAGAGAGAGAGAGAGAGAGAGAGAGAGAGAACGAACATACCCAAAAGACAAACAAAGAAAAGAAAGCAGACTGAGAAAGTTCTGAGGAACAAGCCAAGCCAGTAGCAGCACTGCTCCATGGTTTCTGCATCAGCTCCCGCCTCCAGGTTCCTGCTGTGTACTATGATCTCCTGTTGTATGGAAGTGTGATTGAAATAACCCTTTTCTCCTCAAGTTATTTTTGGTCATGGTGTTTCATCACAGTGACAGAAACCCTAAGTAAGACCATCATCTTTCATAGACACCTGACTTGTTTCCTGTCTCAGGGCTTTGTCCCTTGTCCTGTTCTTGCCTAAGATTCTCTTCCCTTACACTTTCATATGGTCTGCCCACTGCAAGGCAGTTGGCTCAGGAACACCACCTTTGACCATGGTGTTGATTGCTCATTTCCATGTAGCTAGTTACCCCAAAACCTAGGGTCTGAAAACAAACACTTCTCTGTTTCTGTGGATCAGGAATGCTGGTGGGGCCTAGCCAAGTGCTTCAGAGTCAAGGTCTCCAAGAAGGCTGCACACTGCAGTCCTGGGGCTTGAATGGAGGAGGACCTGTTCCCAGGCTGACGTCAGGACGTCAGGGGCTGCCGGGTAACTTTGGCTGCTTGTTTCTCTCAGAACAACTACAGATGAAAGGGGCACTACTATACTAAAGCTATCCTCTGAATTCCCTAATCTCAGAAGTGACACTTCACCCATCCCGCTGGTAAACGTGAATCAGTATGTCCAGGCCGCGCGGCAGAAGTGGTTATTCCAGGATTACTCTAAACATTGGCAAGTGAAACCACAGGACCACTTTGGAGGCTGCCTACTGTAGTCACCTCTAAAACAGCATCTTACATCCTCGAAAAAACCTGCCTTTGATGACCTTTCCTTAGTCTGTTCCTTCACAGCACCCGTTACTCAATGAGTTGGGATTATTGTCTCTTTAACTATAAACTGTGGAGGCAAAGAGTTCTTGGTTTGCAGTACACAAATGACAGTGTGATGATTGTCAGCTCTACACAGGGAGGAAAGAAACCTAAAAGACTGATAGTTCCTAACAACATGACTTTGCATACTCATCAGCTAGCACTTGTGAACTCAGGAAGACAAAAGCATGCATTTGTTGATGAATCATCGCTGTGTGCAGGAGGCACACAGAACGCTAGGTATCATTTCTTCTAACTCTTGATTGCAAGTTCTTTCCCCAAACCCTTCCCTGCAGGTCCTCCCGCTTCTATAATACTTCTTGCCTTCAAACTTAAATACATTTGTGTGTGTGTATACATATATAGAGATGAGTAACTATATATATATATAATTTGCATACGTTATTAGCTGCTTCCTCTTATCCAGTCCCATCCCCCCCACACACACAATCCAGTACACACTGTAGCATAAAATTCAGTGTAGGATTTTTGTCTGAGTGTTCACTGATGGATCCATTAGTGCCTTAAACAGTACCTGGCCTATAGTGAGTGCTTGGTAAGATGAACTCTTTTTTTTTTCTTATTAAATATCTCAAGAGCTGAACTTGAATTTCAAAGGTTGGAATAACTATTGGGTCAGTTTGTGGCCACATGTCTATAGCTCCATAGTCTGTCATATGGACAATAAGAGACTGGCCTTTCCAGAAGTTCATTGAGGTAAAGGGTGGCCATGGTTAGACAAAGAATGTCAGGGAAGTAGCTGTGTAATGGGATTCAGGCAGGTCTGATGGGTAGCCGGGTGGGTGAGTCCAGCCCGAGCATAGGAGAATTGGTAAATGAGTACCCTCACATTAATGAGAGCTGATATGAAGGTACACTTGGATTTGTGACTTGTGTTTTCTGCTTTGAACACGCTCAGTCTGGTCTCAGAGTTGGAGGCCCACAGACAGTAATATAATAAAATAAAACAAGATGACAAACTATGTAGGATTACTCAATGTTAGTTTGTCCTTGCATTGTAATATAGAATTTCAGAAATTCCATCCATTAGATACAATCTTGAACCTTATGAACAACAACAACCAAGAATCCACAGGGGGTCTTTGTGATGGGCATTTGTCTTACCATCTGGGCATGTTTACTTACAATAAGACGAACAGACTCTGGCATCCCTCCCTTGCATCCTCATGGACATTTAGTCAATAGATGTTCGTTTCCTTCTTAATTAAAGTTTTCTTTATTCTTGAGCATGTCACTCATGAATATAATGAAGTATATGCCTTCCATCCCTCCATATTACCCCTAACATGTTCTCCTCCCAACTTCATGTGCTTGCTTGCTTATTTATTTATTTATTTATTTATTTATTTTGATAACTCACTAAGTCTATCTAACCAATTTGTACTGCCTATACATGGGTGTGGGGCCATCCATTGGAGCATGAAAGACCTACCAGTTGTAACATCCTCAGAGAAGAATCCTTCCCCAGTAGCTATTAAGTGCCTATGAGTCTACATTAAAGGTGAGGCCTGGAAAATGCCTGCTCTCCATTATGCCAAAATCTTGACTGGCTTGACTCTGCGTGGATAACCACAACCACTATGAGCTCATGGATGAATAGCCTTGTTGTGTTCAGAAGCAGCCTCTCACTGCATGCCTCCCTGTCCTCTGGCTCTTAAATTCTCTCTGCCTCCTTTCTCAAGATATTCCCTGAGCTCTGGCCGGGAGCCGGGGGTGATGGTGATAGAGATACCCCACTTAGGGCTGAGCACTCAGTCTCAGTGTTTTGATCAGTTAATGTGTTCTGCAGTGACTGCTGCCTGCAGCAAAAAAGAAACTTTTCTGATAAGGTTGTAAGCATTCCTGATATGTTGCTATAAACATAAATATTAGAAAGCAATTTGACAGTGAACTAAAAATAGCAGGTTCTACCCTTGGGTCTATGATCTCCCCAGTTATGGGCTTTTGACCAAGATTATAGTACCAGACATGAAATTTCCTGCTGTGGAATGGGCCTCAATCAATTTTCCAATCAGAAAATGAGAGTGACCCTCTAACAGTACTACCACGATTGCACCAGTAGGTACATCTTGCCTAGGCAGGTTGGTATTGTGGCACGCACTGCTGGGTAAAGTCACTGATATCTTCTCTCCTCCAACAGCCTGCATAGACAGCACCTTCTGACACTGAAAGCTAGCCAGCAGGAAAGAAATTTCTTGCTTGGTTTGAGATTGTTTTTCCAAGCCCTGTAGCCAAATAGGGTCTTAGCATGTAGTTATTATGGAGGGTGGCCAAGGGCAATGGTAATAGCCTGTGTTGTTTTAAAGACCTCTGGGGCCTGCCTCACCAATAACTCATAGGGAAGTTGCACTGCAGTTTCATTTAATAACCTGTGTCTTCTGGGAGCAGCATTGCATAAGTGTTAGTTTCTAACCAACTGGGATCCCAGAATAAGTTGTAATTGGAACTCAGAGTTCAAGGATCATGCATCATTGAGATTCCTCACTTAAAGTGGTTTCAGATCCTGGTTGCCTGCTTACTCTATTCTGCATACTTAAGCATAAATCTTGGTGCTAAGAATACTTAGCAGGCTTTTTCTTCAAAAGTGATTAATCTATGAAATTGGAGACATAAGTTTCAATTAGCACTGCATTCCAAAGATGAGGCGTGGAGTGTGGCCATCAGTTTCTTTGTCAGAGTAAATGAGTTGGATTTATGTTCTGTATCAGATTCTATGATCTAAGCGTTCAGGCTTGATGTTACAATTTTATTCCTGTCTTCATGTGACGATTATACTTTGTCCATAAATGGATAGTGAAAATAGGGGCTTTAGAGGCTTATGATTAGGAACCTTGATTGAAAATGTCTTGAAAATTGTCAGCCGAAGGGTGTGTCCCTGTCTGCTGCCCAGACTTGAGGCAGGCAAAGCAGAAGGTTCCCTTCTTGTTGGCTTGTTCCAGTGGGCTGGCCTTATCTAAGCTGTGTGCTTCCCAGCAAGCCAAGACTTGAGAAAGCCAACTCTTATTTCTAGCAAAAAGCAGATGACCTACCACTACGTAGCTCTTGACTGCAAAGGAAGACTGACTCAAGTGGGAAAACCAGTTTAACCCTCCTTCCAGAGTTGATGGCTTCGTACCTATAAGAAAGGAAACTGAGGCCTGTACAAGTTAAGGGAGCTGACTTAAGTCATACAGCTAGCAAGTTGTAACCATGCAGAGGTCAGTGGCTTAGAGTCTGCTTCAGAACCCTTGTAAGGCTTTAATAGCAAGACTTGATTTGTGAAAATACATTTTTTTTTCAATCTTACTAAGCTTTATGGGCATCATCTTTAAATTAATTTATTTTAACTTTTTCATTTTTCCAAAATACCTCTTGAACAGCCTCAAAAATAGGAGAATTATCTTCATGGATAAGTAAAAATAAGAAAGTTGTGCAGACACAAGGTCAGAGCTTTGCCCCTTACTGTTAACCTAGGGCATATCAGCACTGCCCCAAAGCCTTAGTTATTCATCACTAAGGACGAAGGAACAGCCAGGTCAAGGGTTCTTCTGGGAGTCCGTGAAGTGACATGCTGTAATCATTGTGTGTGATGGGTATTAGAAAATATGTGTGTACTTTTCTCATTTGTTAATGTACATCTGTCAATGCTCTATTGCAATTATACCTACAAAATGGTTACTTTTAAACTCTTAAAGTAACACCTTTTATGTATTCAGGGCCTTATTGTTGCATTACTACATGTATAATTATATTTAATTCCCTTAGAAGCTCTAAAAGGCTGGTAGGAATGTCTTCATTTAACAGGCTCCTTCGCTCTGTGATCTTCAATGCCACAGAAACTATCAAGCAGTTTAACTGGAACTCATTGTCTAATCGGTGTTATGGACACTGTCTCCTCTTCTTGGGTAATTTCAGTATATTCTCAGTTCAAGACTAATAGAAACTGTGTGGTCCCTCGTCTCAGAGCACCGAGAAGGGTGTTAAGGCCAGTCATTGGCTAGTTCTACTCAGTATAGATTTTTCAGATAAGGAAGTTTGCTGTGCAGCTTGTATGTTTCAGAGTATCCCGTAGTGAGTGTGAAACAACACTGAGGCCCTGTTAATTCGGGTCCTTGTGCTGTCCTCAGCGGTGATGACAGTGTGCTGAACTGTCACAAGTTAGGTTAGCCTTTTGAGACTTCTCCTTAGAGTCCCTGGCAGCCCATTCTTGCTTGGTGGGTGAGGGATACAAACTTGGCATTAAATATGTCCCGCCCCCAATCAGGTAGTTATTTAGTCTTGGACAAGTTAACCTCTCTAAATCATAATCTCCATGGCCTTGTATGGCAGTTAAGCTAACTGACTTCTGATGGTGACATGTGAGTAATTTTCATCCTGCAGTTATAAAAATGCATAATAGTATATTTAATAGGTCTTTACCAGAGCAGTTTGATTCATTTGGGGCTTTCTCATTGTAAATTATATTAAACAGAAAGCTGTAAATACTTAGGTTTAGGGCCTTCTTGAAACACAGTGTATGTAGGGAGCACAGACAGTTGATCCATGGCCTGGTACCTCTGAGTTGTATTCCAGGCGAAGTGTAGCAGGATGAGAGGTTCCCAGCACCTGCAGTGAAAAGAAGGTTCCCTGTGAGTGTGTACAAAAGTGTGTGACTCGGGAGCCACACTGTATTCACTGTTGAACAACCAGTGTGTTCTTTCACTTGGAAGTGCCCCGTGGTCCCCACTGTGCACCTGTTGTCTTTAACCCCTCCCTAGACTCCTTGCTCGCATGACTCCATCGTTCATCTGCAGCTGCTGCTCTATCTTATGGCCGGTCTGCGCTTCAGCAGAAGAGGAGATGGGTCTAGGACGCACAGCTATTTAAAGCATGGCATTAGTGAAGAGCTAGAAGACTGTGTTGAAGCATTTTAAACCTTTGAAACAGCATCTCTGTATAACAGAGCTCCTCCTTAGTGTGTGCAGGGTCTTGGTTGTCGTACTGCTGGCTTCTGAGTGCCTTGCCCTCATGGTTTCTTCTGGTTAGCAGCTGCTGTGTGGTGGGATAGAACCATGAGGGCTGCTGTAATCTCTAGCGGACTCTCCTGGCTTGGACGTTTCACTTGAGCTAGTTCCTTCCGTTTATTTATGTCTGAATCCTGTCTGTTGTTTATGTTTTTATTTAAAGAAAGGGTCTCACTGTGTAGCCCTGACAGGCAGGACTCATGACTTCAACCAGACTGGCCTCAGACTTGCAGCTCTCCTTCGACCTCAGCCTAGGGACTGTTGGTGTGAGCACCACAGAGCCCCACAGCAACTCTCAGTTTTGAAGGTAAATGTTTATATCCCTTTGCTTCCTAGTCATATAATCCTGGCCACTTGTGCAGTGGGCCACTTAAGTTCAGTTCTTTGAACATCATCTTTAGAGGGCCGCTGGGCTCCAAGTTAGGCTGTGTGTGTGTGTGTGTGTGTGTGTGTGTGTGTGTGTGTGTGTTTTCAGCTTTTGGATTCTATTAACCTACTATATTATACAAATAGAGTTCTCTCTCCAAGCCCTGGTATGTGTGTTAAGTAGGATGTTTTCTTAATTGTGAAAGGGGATTTGGAATTGCCTTGCTCTACTTAAGTTCATTCTATATGAGTTAATACCTGAATAACAACTTGAAACTTGACATCGCAGAGCTTAAGGAATCAAGAATTTGCTGACTTGTTTTAGTAAATTATTTGCAGAGTAGAAGTTTGGGCTTAATTCTTGGTGTGAAAAGCATTTGTATATGTGTTCTGCTTTGTTAATCTCTGCTGCCTTTGTAGAGGAGATTAACATATCTCTCAGAGCAGTGTTTGACACCTAAAGTGTGGAAGGTAGAAGTGTCCGATGGTCTTGTCAATCCGTGCAGCAGACCAGAGCACCCTGGGGCTCTGGTGTGGCCTGAGCACCCTGGGGCTCTGGTGTGGCCTGAGCACCCTGGGGCTCTGGTGTGGCCTGAGCACCCTGGGGCTCTGGTGTGGCCTGAGCACCCTGGGGCTCTGGTGTGGCCTGAGCACCCTGGCCCTGGTGTGACCTGAGCACCCTGGGGCTCTGGTGTGGCCTGAGCACCCTGGCCCTGGTGTGACCTGAGCACCCTGGGGCCCTGGTGTGACCTGAGCACCCTGGGGCCCTGGTGTGACCTGAGCACCCTGGGGCCCTGGTGTGGCCTGAGCACCCTGGGGCCCTGGTGTGGCCTGAGCACCCTGGGGCCCTGGTGTGGCCTGAGCACCCTGGGGCCCTGGTGTGGCCTGAGCACCCTGGGGCTCTGGTGTGGCCTGAGCACCCTGGGGCTCTGGTGTGGCCTGAGCACCCTGGGGCTCTGGTGTGGCCTGAGCACCCTGGGGCTCTGGTGTGGCCTGAGCACCCTGGCCCTGGTGTGGCCTGAGCACCCTGGGGCTCTGGTGTGACCTGAGCACCCTGGGGCTCTGGTGTGACCTGAGCACCCTGGCCCTGGTGTGACCTGAGCACCCTGGGGCTCTGGTGTGGCCTGAGCACCCTGGGGCTGTGGTGTGGCCTGAGCACCCTGGGGCTCTGGTGTGGCCTGAGCACCCTGGGGCTCTGGTGTGGCCTGAGCACCCTGGGGCTCTGGTGTGGCCTGAGCACCCTGGGGCTCTGGTGTGGCCTGAGCACCCTGGGGCTCTGGTGTGGCCTGAGCACCCTGGGGCTCTGGTGTGGCCTGAGCACCCTGGGGCTCTGGTGTGGCCTGAGCACCCTGGGGCTCTGGTGTGGCCTGAGCACCCTGGGGCTCTGGTGTGACCTGCACGCTCAGGCCCCGAGGCTCTGCAGCCGCTCTTTTGATGGCTTAGATCTCTCTCCATCAAGTACCGGCTCTTTCTTCCTCTTCTCATGCTAGACTTGTTTTAAAGATCAATTTGTTTGTTTCTTTGTTGTGTTATGAGTGTTTGCCAGCAGATGTGTGAGTGTATCACATGTGTGCCCATAAGAGAGTGCTAGATCCCCGGTAACTGTAGTCACAGGTGGGCATGAGCTGCTGCCTTTGAGTGCTGGGAACCAAACCCAGGTCTTCTGCAAGAGTAGCCAGTGCTCTTTTTAGTAGCCAGTGCATCTTAAAGATGGACCATCTTTCCAGCCCAAACTTTTAAATGTTACATGTACAGATGTTTTATATCCGAGTTAAAAACCACTCAGTTCAGTTAATGATAGTATACTCTTTACCTTAAAAACAACAGACTCAAGGGACCAGTTTCTACGTGTGTTAAAACATGGAAACACTTTTCAAGGAACTGTAGTTCTGGATCTTTCTCTTATCGTCATTGTTTTCCATTCCTGGTCTTTTAGCTCTGGGCATAATTTATAATCCCCCGATGAATAAGTGGCTGGGATCTGGGGTGGACAGCTTGTTTTCCAGCGTATGGCACAGCCTTGACACGCTGAAGAAAACAGCTCCGGCAAGCTGACCAGACTGACTGCCATCCTCAAGGCCGAGAGCCGAGAGCTCTGCAGTGGGTTTAGGACTGTCTGCAGGCTCTGTGGAGAACAAAGCTCTTGAAGGATTAGGAGAGTTGACTTACAGACCCAGCTTTCCATGAGGTGGTTTTTCTTGTGTCTGTTATGTTTATCAAAGGAATATGCCAAACTTCTGCCTGAGTTTAAGGGAGCTGTAGTAGCAAACTCAGAAACTTTTCATTGTCGTCTTTTCTTTGGAACAATTTCTATACCTTTTTTCTGTTCGAATTGAGCTGCTGCTTGATAAGAGTCAGACTTTTATTTTCTGTCTCTGCTTTTCAGTCACTCTGCATTCCCTATCCTCTGCTCAGTTCAGACAGCTGCCATATTTGCTATTAACTTTTGATGGCAGGGAACGCTAGATACTGGCTCTGTTCCACACTCATTTTTCTAGTTATAAATCCCCCCCCCGTTTTTTTTGTCTGTTCAATTTTGTTTTGTCTTCTTGAAGAGGAAGCAAATACTTTCATTGAGTAAAAAGGCTCAATAATTATTTTGGCCTTATTTCTCTATTTGGATATATTTCTCCCAACTAATATTTTAATAGGGTATATACATATATTTTCAACTTAACAGTTGGCCTATCAGCAGATGGGTTATATAATGCCTGGACTTTTCTATTTTGAGTTTATTATTTCCTAAGCAGCCCCACACTACCACCTCACAGTTATTTTCAGTAAGAGATATTTTCTTTATACACACACACAAACACACACGTATATATGGCATGTTTACTCATAATATGAAGTAAACATTAAGGACTATGTTCTATATCAAGATTTAGGAGTAAATGTTTGTAAGAATGCTTCTGCTTTGAAAATGAGGTCAGTATACGTATGTACGATCAAGCAGGTGGCCTATAAACTGAGCAGTATTTCCTGTTAAGAGCTGAGGTAGTAAGAATCAGCCCACACAAACTGTTAACTGAAGTAGTCACCTCTGTGGTAATAACTCCCTCTCAGCAGTCACCTACACATGAGTAACTGCAGTGACTGAGAATACGGAAGTCCAGGTGAGGGGTCCAGTGCTTTTCTTTACCAAGCAGCTCTTGTCATAAATACTGCCCCTCCCACGTCCCCATGAGTGTTTCATTTTGGGCGTTTGAGGTATATACATGCACACACATATAAATACACACACACACACACACACACACAAGCATCCCTTTACATGGCTCCCCCTGAAGACTAAATTCTAGAGGTCAAGATCCTGGGTCCTGTTCTTTCTTTCCCAGTCCCAGGTGCTGTGGGAGCCGAAGCTTACGGTGCAGACATGGCCAAGTCCAAGAACCACACCACACACAACCAGTCCCACAAATGGCACCGAAATGGCATCAGTAAACCCCGGTCACAAAGATACGAATCTCTTAATGGGGTTGACCCCGAGTTCCTGAGGAACATGCGCTTTACCAAGAAGTACAACAAGAAAGGCCTGAAGAAGATGCAGGCCAGCAATGCAAAGGCAGTGAGTGCGCGCGCAGAGGCCATCAAGGCCCCAGCCACAAACTCAGCCGCCTGGCTTTCATGGCTCACCCCAAGCTTGGGAAGTGGATTCAAAGCTACACGACCAAGGGGCGTAGGCTCTGCCAGCCAAAGCCCAAGGCTCAAACCAAGGCAGAGGCCAAAGCTCCAGCTAAGGCCCAGGCTCCCAAAGGTGCCCAGGCCCCTCCGAAGTCGCCATAGAAAAGACAGATGGACTGCTGGGACACACCTACCTACACACTATTTGCAGATGACCAGTGTCCTATGTTGTTTTTACAAATAAACTTGAGGCAAGAAAAATAAAGCTCTTGGGTCCTAGAGTCAGTCTGCCTGGTTATATCACACGCACCATTACTTACTTGTATTGTGACTTTAGGCGCGTTTCGCAGCCTCCTGGGTTTCTCTTTGCTTCCTTCTCTGTGAGTTGGCACAGAAGAGCTGTGAGGGTTAGGCATAGGAATATGGTGGGTGCATGGGTACTGTGGTCATTATTTTGTATCCCATCCCGAATAGTGTGTATTATGTTGGTATCCAAAGGAAAATTGCCTGGAACAAAGTGGGTAGCCAGCCTCACAGATCCAGTGTACCTCACAGATCCAAGGCTACCACAGGGACATAGGAAACACCATGACCATGTTTTGAGCTGCATCCTTGAATGAGAAGAGCTTTGTATTAAGAAAACATTTCTGACCCCATGGAGTGGCGTGTGCCTTTGCTCCCAGCACTCAGAAGGCAGAGGCAGGCGGATCTCTGTAAATTCAAGGCCAGCCTGGTCTACAGAGTGAGTTTCAGAATAGCTGAACCTACATAATGAGACCCTATCTTGGAAAAAAAGAAAGGGGAGAAGGAAGAGGAGAGGAGAGGAGAGGAGAGGATTTGCCAGTAGTGCCAGCCCTCCTTCTCTTGTCATTGGAGTTCATGGTCTTGGAGGGACACGACTCAGTCAGTCTACATTAAGGTTTGCATCTTGGATGCCCCCCAGAAAGGTCTGTCTTTAAAAGACAGATTGACACCCAGCTTGGCGCTTTGAGAGGTGGAGAAACCTTTAGGAGATGGAGCTTAGTGCAAGTGGGGGTGTGGTACCCCCCACCCTGTGGAGGGACAATGGGACCCAAGTCCCTTCCTCTTCCTGTGATGCTTGGTCAGCCCTGACCAGCTGTGCATTACCACATGCTGTCACCATCTGTGTCTCTTTCCACGGCTCTGGGAGCAGCAGGACAGCTGTTAGAGCAGATACGGTGCTGCTGTCAGCCAAGGTGTCAGAGCCGGGCTAGGCCTCTGCACCGTTGAGTTAGCCGACGCTGAGGCTTCTATTTCAGTAGCGGCTTCTCCAGGAAATGGTGTCTGAGGAGGGGCTGTGTGGGTGGATGAGGCTTCTGCTTGTGTGTAATGTAATGAAGCCAAACCCAAGTGGGGGCCCGTTCGTCCTGGCCGGTCTCTCGCTCCCTAGGAAAAGCGTGTTTTCTAGCTGTGCTTCCTTGCTGAGTCTTTTGGACAGCCCTATCCTCCGTCATGGAAGGAAGAACTCTCCTCGGCCTCATTCTGCATCTGACTGTAATTCCTGCCGTCACTTGGATCAGTGGTGTGGTGTGTTTTCCACCTGTACATGGCCACTGCAGTCAGTGTTCGGCCAGGGCCTGTGGCCGTTCTTTGCCCCTGGCCCATGTTGTCACACAGGGATGACAACTGTGTTGCTCTGTGGCTTTACTCTCTGTTGGCTTCTACTTCCATGTCATCTGTTGTCTACTATTCTGCTGCAGATACAATATCTTGATTTAATTAACTAATATAAAGTAGCAGATAACTGATATACATTCATTTTGTATGCTGTGCTTTAAAGCAGTGATTCTCAATCTGAGGGGTGCATCCCCTTTGGGGTCAAATGAGCCTTTCACAGGGGTCACCTAAGACCATCAAAATACAGATACTTACATTATGATTCACAATGGTAGCAAAATTACAGTTATGAATAGCAATGGAAATAATGTTATGGTTGGGAGTCATCACAACATGGGGAACTGTATAAGGGCGCAGCATTAGGAAGGGTGAGAACCACCTCTTTAAAGTCTGTGGAGCACCATGCAATGGTGTAGTCAAGCTGGTTAGCTTGCACATTGCTTCACGTGCCTTTTCTTTCTGTGGTGAGAACTGTGACCTTCAAGGATTCGGTGCTAGCTGTTAAATCTCCAGACTGCCCAACGGCTGGCTCACTTGAACTCTTCTTCTGGGTGTCATCTCCCCAGACTCCCCTCCCTCCTCCTATCCAGCAGACCTGGTTAGCACCATTTTGCTGAAGCTTCTCAACATAAACTGTTTTAGCTTCCAGTATAAGTAAGATGACAGCGCTTTAGCACCCTTCCTGTTTCCCTAGTCAGTGTCTTGTCTGTGCTGTCTCAGGGCACAGTATTTCCTTTTTTTAAGGCTGAGAAGAGCTCCTGTGCACACAGGTTTGTTCTTTTCCGCACTGAAGAGCACAGGTTGAGTTCATACCTTTACTACTGTGAAAATGCTACAGTGAGCATGGGGATAAAACACTTTCCAACGTAACTGTATCTTTCCTTTCCTGTTGCTGTGATAAACCACTGTGACCAAAAGCAACTTAGCAAGAGTTTAGTTTGGCTTATGGTCCCAGAACAGTTTGAGCCAAATTAAATTCCTGCCGCTTAACAGCCTTGTGAGGCAGCTAAGACGATCAGTCACTACAAAAAGCAGACCTCTATGTCTCCGATTGGTTTTTCTTTGGTTAGTTAAGCAGTCCTTTTCTTTCTCTTTGGTCTGTATGGACGGGAGGATTACAGTAGCACTCCATTCACATTCATGGCATAAGTGTTTTCAGGAACTAAGCCTGACACACTGGCATGCATGCCTGCTATCCACCTCTAAGAGGCAGGCAGAGCTCAGTGAGTTTAAGGCTAGCCTGCTCTACATAACAAGTTCAGGCCATCCAGGGATACAGAGTGAGCTCCCGATCCTCTTGGTGCCTTTCTGTAAGTGCCCCACGCATTGAACTTTAAAGTCCATACATGGGTCTGAGCAGGAACAACAGTGTTTGTGGGGAGAGGCCTGGCTCACCTTGGAGGCTGTGGTATTTCCCAGCCAGTAGTTACATTTAGTACAACTTACAGAACTTATTCTATGCCTCCTCCTCCCTCCTCTTGTCCTTTTGGACGGTGATTAGTTGGGGTCTTACATACATCCTTGTAGCTGAGGTTGACCTTAAACCCTGGCCCTCCTCTCGCCTTCTGCTGTCACAGGGTGTGCCACCATGGTCAGCTCACAGTTCATCCCCTGAGCTCCACTCATCCTTTCACATGGCTTTAGGCGGAGTGTCATTGTGTAGCCCAGGTGGGCCTCACACTCCCTGGACTGGACCTTCCTTTCTCAATCTCTTGAATGCTGGGGCCTCAGGCACAGGTCACCACACCCAGACGTTCATCTTGTATATATGAGTAATTATTTTTGCTTTGCAAACTACCCCAGTGTTCCAGTTGAGTTTTACCTTGTTTTTCAAACCTCTGCAATGTAAACTTCTTCCTTGGATGCTGGCAGGTGCTTCACATAATCGAATGGTTTTCTGAAATTAAGTTCAAATATCCTGAATTTCTTCGTCTATGTCCTTAGACAGCAAATCATGAAGAACCGGTCCTGTGTCTTGTTTACAGATCCATAGGACCTTGTCACTGAACTACTCGTCACTGCTGCCTCCCTAGAAGCTGTGGGTAGCCCTTTGCAGGCGTCCTGTGGGATTCCAGTCATCGCTCATGGTTTTTTGTTTGTTTGAGACAGGACCTCTCTCTGTAGCCCTTGAAATTGTAGGGATCCTCCTGTCTGGGACTCAAGTGTGAGGTTTCCAGGTGTGAGCCTGGCGGTGTCTGGAACTGGTTTTAAAATGGTTAATGTAGAACTCCTTTGTAGACCAGATTCCCTCACTCTTTCCAGTCAGAATTTTCTCTGGGCTTCCAGCCCTCTCAAAAGATCTAGCTGACCGACCGCACTCCTCTCCAAGACCTATCCTGCCCTGTGGGAAGGAGCTCAGGTTGCTACGGTCAGCTTCTCCTACATTCTGCCCGGAAGGTTCTCACACATACTTGACTGAGTAGTGGACTTGAGGAACGGTAATGGCCAGGGCCTCTCAGAGGGAAGCAGCGAATGGTGCAGGTCTTGCCAGTCCCTTAAGAAGCCTGTGTTTTGTCACCAAGCCCTGCTTGTTAGAACATGTCCCTTATCTGAACTTGTTTTTCCGTCCACCACGTGACATACCCTATACTTTACAGTTAGTTGATCAAAGGCAACTCCTTAGAGACTTGGGAGGACAAGCAGAGCAGGCCCTGTGTCGCTGTGTTCTTGTCCCTCAGCCCTGGTGTCCCTCAGCCCTGGTGTGCCTCAGCACCGGTCACCTGACTCGGTTCCGAGCCACTGTTTTGAGATACAGCTGCTCTGACGTTAGTCCTTGTGAGTTCTTTTCTTTTATTCTTTATTCTTTACCTTTCATTTTCTGCTTTGTTTAGTTGCACAGACTGACATCATTTAAACTCAAGAAGTGGGGGGAGGGGCCGGTGAGAAAGGCTACCAACCTTGATCTGAGTGGGATCCCCAGAACTAACATGAAGGAGAGCAATAGTCCATACAGGTTGTCTCTGATCTTTCCATGCATGCTAGTACACACACGTGCAAATAAATGTTCAAATTGTAAAAGAAATGCACAGCCCCTGTTACCTCAAAGCTTATGTAGTTGACTTTGGTGCTAGGTGATTCTGACAGGCATGCAGCCTCTCTCTGCAGAAGGCTGAGCCACCGTCATAGCAGACATGGTGCAGGCCGTGTCTGGAACTGGTTTTAAAATGGTTAATGTAGAACTCCTTTGTAGACCAGGCTAGTCTTGAACTCACAGATGCACTTGCCTGTGACTTCTGAGTCCTGAGATTAAAGGTGTGCCCCACCATGCCTAGCCATGAGTGGAGAAAAGAGGAAGCCCTCACTAATGATGGGCAGAAATATTTACCACTGTTGGGTTAACTGGCATTTCAGGCTCGTTTAGTTGCTTGGTCTCTGTTGTTGTTTCGTGTTTTCTGAGACAGAGTTGAACTAGAGCTGGGTTGTGTCCAAGCTCACAACAATCTCCCACACCTGGCTAGACTGTGTGTGCGTGTGTGTGCATGCGTGTGCCGTGAGGGAGAGGGAGAAGGAGAGGAGAGAGTGTCAGGGATCAAGCCTAGCCCTTGCACCCGTGCGTCTTAGTGCATCCCAGGCGGGTGGGCTCTGGCCTGAGCTGTGGCCTCAGCACTGTCATTTCTTTACTGTTGTAAACATTTTAAATCCACACACACACCTGACAGCTCATGTCTTTGGTTGTTTTTCAAATTAAGATGAAGCAGATTTCTTATATTAAAGATATATATATATGTATATATATGTATATAAACTTAATAATTTATATTGCAATTTCTAGTTCGTCTCCACCCCCATAAAACACTTCCTTTTCTTTAATTCATTTATTTAGTTTACATCCCAATCAGTTTTTCCTCTCCCTCCCTTCTTCCCTCTCCCTACCCCTCCCTCATTACCCTCTCCCTTTCTCCTCAGGGAAGGAGAGGCCCCAGTGGATATCAACACTCCTTGGCCTACCAAGTTGCAGTAGGACTAGGTGCATCTTTTCCTCCTGAGGCCAGACAAGGCAGCCCAGTTATGTGAAAGGGATCCAAAGACAGGCAACAGAGTTAGAGACAGTCCCTGCTCCTGTTGTTAGGAATCCGCATGAAAACCAAGCTGCACATCTGTGACAGAGGACCTAGGGAAAACACTTCCTTTCTCAGAGCTGGGGACGTAGTTCTGTGGTAGAGTGCTTGCCTAACATGTAAGGCCCTAGCCATTTTAAAGAAAGTTGTCCCAGCAAGGTTCTAGTCATGCAGTGATGATTTCCAGAAATCTGTGCGTGTCTGCTTCTCAGCCATCCTCTCTCTTCCCAACAGGAAAGCCATCGAGGAATTGCTAAAGGAGGCAAAACGTGGGAAAACCAGAGCAGAGACGATGGGGCCGATGGGCTGGTAAGCTCCCACATAACTCCCTCAGAACTTAGCGAACAACAGGAGGGTCGCCACGGGTGTGGCGCCAGCCTGTAACTCTTGGCTGGAGATAACAGATGTGAATCGAGGCTATCAAACCTTGGCAACTGCAGAAGTCACCCGGAGGCTGGTGTCAGAGAGGAGTGTTGCGGAGGGCTGGGTTTTGAGGAGCCCCAGCAAGGCACAGTGGGCAGTGGGTGTGTGTAGACAGTGTGGGATGGAGTTTATCATTTATGTGGCTCACAAGGTCCTAAGATTTAAAGATATATCTGCCCAAATAGCAGTGTTGTACCTATGATCATCCTCCATCGCTTTAGCCAGATGAGCCAACATTTACCGTGGGGTTTCTGTACAGACTAGAGCTTGTTCAAACTTACGAGTCAAGGGGAAAGGCAATTCTTGCCTGACAACCTGACTTTGAGCCCAGGGACCCTCATGGCGGAAGGAGAGAACCGACTTCCTCAGGTTGTCCTCTGACCTCCACACACACACGATAAATGTGAACTAATACTGTGAGCAGAGGAAGAATCTAGCCTTGTGACCTGACTCTGGCTCGGTAGGCAGGCTTGTAGTCGCTGCGCACACTAAGTCAGTAGCTACTCCGTAACTGCGCTGACCCTGGAGCTTTCTTACCACTAAGAGTTCACCACAGAGGGACCCGGGTGTCAAAGCGGCTCAGTGACAGTGGGAAGGGCAGGCACTTGGGTCCGGTATATCTTGTTTTCAGTTTTGTTTCTTTTCTCCCCTTTATGCAGTTTTTTCTTTTTGAGGTTTCCATACATGAATACAATGAAATCGGATCATATCTGCCTCCGGTTTCCCCCTCCAGCTCCCCCTTGTATCCCACCCACTGCTCCCCCCCAACTTACCTTTTTTTTTTAATAGTCCACTAAGTCCCCAGTAGGTGCTGCCACATGTGTGGGGGTGGGGCCGTCCACTGGAGCATGGGAAACCTAACACCCTCTCCCGCCCCCCGCTGTCAGCATCCAGGAGCTGGGCAGCAGGGCACTGTGCCCAGAGATCACCTACCCCATGTACGCTGGGTTTTGGCTGGCTTGCTCTCCTGAGGGTGACTCTGCACAGCTGCTCCCAAGTCATGAGTGTGACAGCCATGTCATGTCCCGGAGGCGGCATTTCACGGCACTCCTCCCCACTTGTTAAGTTTTTACTTTTAAATATTTCTTATTGATTTTATATGTGTGGGTGTTTTGCCTACTTGTATGTCTGTGCTCTGGAGTTACAGGCAGTTGTGTGGGAGCTGGGAACGGAAGTACAGCGCTCTGCGGAGGCAGCCAGTGCTGCACTAGAGCCTGTTGTAAGCAGCCTGACGTGGGTGCTGTGAGTCAGACTGTGGTCTCTCTACAAGAGCAGTGTGTGCTCTCAACCTGGAGCACTTGCCCCTCTACCGCTCTGACCTTAACACTCGGATCCTCCTGCCTCTACCTCCCAGTGCTAACATTGCAGGCCCGGGTGACTGGGCTCTAGCCCAGGCCAGGCAGGAGCTCTGTCCACTGAGCTACATTCCGGTCCTCTGCTTTGTAAATTTGGATTTTAAACCATGCACACAGTTTTCTTAAATTATAAAGCTAAATTAAATCAAAATAAAGAAAAAGTTCCTAATTTCTAAAAATCAGGCAAAATAAGGCGAATAGCGACAACTAAACCATTGTGTGGGGTCTCTTGGCCCATGGGCACACAGAAACGAAGTATTTCAAGTAATCTAAAATTTGACTATATTTTTAGGAGACCAAAAAAAGAAAAAAGAAAAGAACTTGTCTCCCTCATTGTGGTATTGCTGCTGCTGCTGAGATTAAACCCCAGGGCTGCCTGTGGCCTCTCAGTCTCTCAGTGGGAGTGACGGGTACTGCCATATTCCCTGCCCAATCTTATAGGGCAAGGTAAGAGTAAAGGTCAGCCTACACACAGCACCAGGATGTCAAGTATTAGAGGAAACAGAGTCAGAAGTAAAAACCTCATCCGGCATCCTAAGTGTGAATTGCAAATGTCCGTGGGAAGCTGGGCCGAGTTGTTTTTAAGTTCTAAGACCCAGAAAAGCCCTAGAAATACTGACTGCCCAGCCTTCACAGTAAGGCCCGGGCCGGCCTGTAGGGAAGTACTGTTTCTCACTTGAAGGAGACTGGGGTCCTTTGAGGGACCATTGCTCGCGCACCTGAAGCGGTGCTCAGAATAAGCCAGACTGCAGGGTTAGAGACCCTAGTCTGCAAGATGGCCTTCCTTTCTCATACCAAGATCTCCAAAATGCCTTCAGGCTTCAGTGGTTCGCTAGAACTCTCAACGTTGCTAGAATCTGTTATACTCGTGGTCATAGGGTATTACAGGGAAGAGATGCAGATTAAAGTAAGGCAGGATAAAAGCCTAGACGTAGGGGATCTGGGAGGGTTCGAAATCTGCAGCCTGTCTGCCTCTCCCTTAAGGAGTCAGAACATGCTGCCTCCCCGACATCAGTGAGAGCACTGGAGTGTGGCCAGCCCAGGAAGGGCCCCCAAATCTTCATGTGCAAAGGTTTGACTGTGGCCCCATTGTGTAGGTGTGGCTGACTGATTGATGACATGGCTGACTGATTGTTTACATGGCTGACTGATTGATTATATGGTTGATTTTTTTTTTTTTAAAGTTTCCAGATTGACCCATATCACATGAGCTAAAGCTCTCACCTTACATCAACATAGTTGATCTCTCTTGTGTGGCCAGCCCTCCTCTAGCACTGGAAGGTGTAGCCAGCTCCACCCTCAACAAAGACATTTCTGTCACGTATGATGTATATTACTCTCCAGAAGCCAAACTCTTACTCCACCAGAACAAACACAGTAAGATCTGGAAGAGCTTCTCATGCCAGAGGCAAAGAAACTGTCAAAGACTAGCAGCAGGTTGGAAAGTCTCTGGACCAATCTGAATTCAAAGATAGAATAATTTCATCCAAAGATGAAATTATAATGACTGAATTGCTTAAAACATATTGAAACCCTTTAGGTTGTGTAGCGGCTGGTTTTATGTCAGCTTGACACAAGCTAGTGTCATCCTTGAGGAGGGAACCTCAATTGGGAAAATGCCTCTATAAAATTGGGCTGTGGGCAAGGCTGTAGGGCATTTTCTTTTTTTTTTTTTTTTTTTTTTTTGGTTTTTCGAGACAGGGTTTTCTCTGTATAGCCCTGGCTGTCCTGGAACTCGCTCTGTAGACCAGGCTGGCCTTGAACTCAGAAATCCGCCTGCCTCTGCCTCCCAAGTGCTAGGATTAAAGGCGTGCGCCACCACCGCCCAGTGGGCATTTTCTTAATTAGTGATTGATGGAGGAGGGCCCAGTCCATTGTGGACCTGGGCTTTATAAGAAAGCAGGCTGAGCAAGCCAGTAAGCAGCGCCCCTCCATGGCCTCTGCATCAGCGCCTGCCTCCAGGTTCCTGCCCTGCTTGAGTTCCTGTCCTGACTTCTTCCAGTGATGGAAGTGTACACCAAATAAAATAAACCCTTTCCTCCCCAGCTTACTTTTGCTCACTGTGTTTCATCCGCAGTAGTAACCCAACTCAGACAGGTTGTAAGAAATACCACACTACAAACCATAGTGGTCCATCTGAAGAGAGCCAGGAACCAAATCACTGATCACAAAATGTTCATGAAGAGGTTCAAATATGTCTCAGCACTGCCAAATAACTGACAGAATAACACTTATAAAAGAGCCCCACCTCACCAGGCCTGGTGGTGGCTCGTACCTGTAAGCTCAGCACATGGGAGACTGAAGCAGGCAGGAGAGGAAATTCCAGACCAGCCGAGAAAAATAGCAACTTCCAGATCAATAGATCGCAAGGACATTAAAAGATGTCTTCAGGACGGAACAAACAAGCTGAGTAAAAGTCCTAGATTTAATTCCCAGCGTCTCCTCCTTCAAAAGCATTAACCCAGCAAACGCACGATAGAGGTGTGGTAGAACAGAGTATCACATTCCAGTGGTTCCCTTTGGTTTTCTGTGGGACTGGAGGTTAAACCCAGGGTCTGGTGCAGTTCTAAGCAAGCACTCTGCCACTGAGCCATAGCCGTAGCCCCAAACTGTATAAGGGAAACAATCCTGCTTCAGAAAAATTTTACTAATGTAACTAAAGGACTAGGCAGTAAGCAGATACTCGGATTAGACTGGAAAATGCTAGTAAATTAATTTCCGCCATGAATTACCAGCAGAGTGAAAATGTGAAAGATCACTAACCGAGTGAGGCTGATGTGTGGAACAACCAGAGATGTAAAGTCATACATCTACTTTGAAAGCACTTGGCAGTTTCTCATAAATGTACGCTTACCACACAGAATCTTCAAACAGATTACCAAAGAGAATTCAAAATGGAAATCTGTTCACACAGTGGTGTTTATTGCAGCTTTGTTTATAAAAGCTCCAAACAGAATGGTTTCGGTAAACTGCCTGGATGGATCTCAGTGGCATTCTGAAGACTCCAGACACAAAACACGACAGTGTATGGTTCCACTTATTTGGCATTGGACATAACAGACATCAGCAGTTGTTGGAACCCAGGGGCTAGAGAAGGACTCTGAGAATGTTCTGTGACTTGACTGTGATGGAATCTGATTCTTGTATTGGTCGAAGCCCAGAAAACTAGTAATAAATAAAGCTGGGGACTAGAGAGATGGGTCAGTGTTTAGGCGTGTACTGGCTGTTTTTCTAAACCTGGGTTTGCAGCACCCACATGGTGGCTCTCAATCACCTGAAATGCCAGGTGGTGGGGGTAGCACACTCTCCTGGTCTCTATAGGCACCAGGCATGTACATGGTGTACATACTCTGATGCAAGCAAGCACTCATACATATAAAGTGAATCTTTTAAAAAGAGACAAACATATGTAAATTTTATGCAAATTATGTCATAGCAAAACCTGTTTTGAAAGAGGGAGGCTGGGGACATAGCTCAGTGCTAAAGCACTTGCCTAGTACACACAAAGTTCTGTGTTTGATTCCCCAGGACAACAGAAACATTCATCAGCTCCAGTCTTTGATCGTGACTGTGTTAAGACCATCAGTGGCTGCTGAGTCTGTTGGGTATAAGGGGGTGGAGCACACCCTGAGGTCTCTACTGTTGCAGTAAAGCACGGAACCAAAGTGGCCTGGGGAGGAGAGAGGTTGTTTCATCTTACTGCTCTCAGCTGCACCAGGGGTGGCCCCACCCATGATGAGCTGGGCCCTCCCACATCAACCATTAATCAAGAAAACGTCCTCCAGACTTGCCTACAGGCCGGTCCTATGGCAGCATTTCTCAATTCCAGTTCCCTTAGAGATAGCTCTAGCTGGGAAAGCGCTTCCTGCTGATTGTTGGTTTGTGACAAAGCCAACCATATTAGTGATTATTGTTCATGGTGCTGGGGATAAAACCTGTGTGTGGCCTAACACCTTGCTAGGTAAGCTCTCTTCTACAGAGCCACAGACATAGCCTTCTCATGAGTGAATCTTCACAAGAAGCTGCTACACACACACACACACATACACACACACACAGACACACATACACACACAGACACACACACTCACACACCCACACACACATACACACACACGCACACACATACACACACATACACAGACACACTCACACAGACACACACACTCACACACTCACACACTCACACACATACACACACACATACACACACACAGACACACACTCACACCCACACACACATACACACACACACACTCACACACACAGACACACACACATACTCAGACACACACACACAGACACACACACTCACACTCACATGAGGGGGGGAGAAGACATAGTGGTCAAGACCCTGAGCCAGGGTCTGGTCAGTCTCTGGTTAGAACTACTACAGGGGGCAAAGGGGCATTTTAAATGACATCAAAGATTGCAGTCCTAGCATCCAAGATGTCGGGTTTTTACAGATCAAGAAATGCAGTGCCTTTAACAAATAAATTACTAGGAGAAAAGAAGGATCCTATGAATTAATAGATTTGAGGCACATCAAATAAGGTGCTTTGTTAGGAGCCTTATCTAAAATAACTATTAGGAGGCTGGAGAGATGGTTCAGCAGTTAAGAGCACTTGCCACTCTTCCAGAGGACCTGGGTTCAGTTCCCAGTACTAGATGGCAGCTAACCCACAGTCATCCCTAGCTCCAGATCAGGGATCTGATGCCCACCTCTGGCCTCTCAGACACCAACTGCACACATGGTACACAGATACACGCGGACAGAGCACCCCTTCACTCATATGCACGAAAATAAATAAATCTTTAAAACTTTTAAAAGTAAAATAACTGTGAAAAGGCACGTGAGGGCCGGGGGCTGGCTCAGATGTACAGGCACATGCCTTGCAAGCATGAGGACGTGAGTTCGAGTCCCAGAACCCATGAAAGAAATGCTAGGTTTGACAGTGGGTGCTTGTGATTCTAGGTCTCGGGAGGTAGTAATGGGGCTTTGCTGGCCATCTAGCTTAGCCTAATTGGTGAAGGGCAGGCCAGGGAGAGACCTTGTCTGAAAGGACATTTGGAAAAATGACAATTAAGGTTGTCCTCTGGCCTCTGTTTGCATGTACACACATTTGAACTTTCCAGACAAGACAGACAGACAGACAGACACACACACACACACACACACACACACCCTTTTTTAAGACATGAGGGAGTGAGGAAGTGGCTCGGTGGTTAAGAGTGCACACTGCTTTTGCAGAGGAGCCATGACTGATTGGCAGCACCAGAGCGAGCTCAGAACCACTGTCATCCAGCTCCAAGGAGTCCGCCCCTAGCCTGGCTTCACACACACGGACGTACATACACATAGTTAAAAATAGAATAAATGTTCTTAAAATATGTGAAACAACGAGAGATATTTGAAAGTATTAAGGAAATCCATGGTGGGTTTTAGTCGTGATAATGGCCTTGCTGTTTTACATTACCTTTGTTACTGTGTGAGCATAGGCCACACGTGAGGTCGGAGGGCAGCTCTGCTTTCCTTTCCCTGCTTCCGCCTTCACCTAAGTTCTAGGATCCAGGTTGTCAATCTTTTGTTTGGTTGGTTTTGGTTTCAAGACAGGGTTTCTCTGTAGTCCTGGCTGTCCTGGAACTCACTCACTCTGTAGACCAGGTCCGCCTGCCTCTGCCTCCCGCATGCTGGGATTAACCCTTCCCGGTGAGGGTGACACATAACAAGCACTTTAGCTGCCAAGCCAGACTCATTTGGTGTGTTTCCACCTTTTATCTACACATTTGGAGTCATCTGTCAGATCTTAACTTCTGTCATTCAGACAAAAACGGCTGATGTTTATGTCCCACTGTTGTGATTTTAGAGTGGCATCTGGGCGGTTGGACTCTAAACACATACCCTATTCTAAAGGCACACACGTTTGAGAAGACACTAATCCTAGTTCACTGAAAAGGATTGTAACTACCTGCTAGGCAGATCTAAAGTGGCCTTGCACTAAGGCCAGGGGCAGACAGCACCCCTGTACTCAGCAGCCTGGCTAGGTACGAGGCCGGGCCTGGAGAGCGACCTCTGCACACAGACCTTAAAGGGGCAGAGAGCTGGTTGCTCTCACGTAAACCAGGGCTTGTTTTTCTAAGTGCATAGAAAGGCTTTATTTGTAAGTAATGGCTGTAAATTTTTAAAGTAGAATGTGAGTGGGATTGTTGAATTTGGGGTGTTCCATAAGAAAGATCACAGAACCTTGAGCAGAGGCTGCCGAACTAGAGGAAGTGTGAGTGGACGCCATTCTTATTTTCTAAGGAAAGAGACCATTTGGTGCTGGGTCTGGCCTTGGGTATGTTTCAGCAAACACACTTCTGAGGCTCTTGTTGGGAGCCATTGGAAGTGAACTCTTGGCCCATATGGCTTACATTAGTGGGCATAAAGGAATTTATTTTTTTTAAAATTTATTTATTGTTATATGTAAATACACTGTAGCTGTCTTCAGACACACCAGAAGAGGGCGTCAGATCTCATTACAGATGGTTGTGAGCCACCATGTGGTTGCTGGGAATTGAACTCAGGGCCTTCAGGAGAGCAGTCAGTGCTCTTAACCACTGAGCCACGTCTCCAGCCCCCATAAAGGAATTTATAAACACGAGTTGGTGCCTGCCTGGCTTCCTTGTCTGCAAAGCCATTTTTGCTCTGCCGCTCTCTGCAGCCCGGTTACCTTTGTGCGCTGATGTCTGAGGGACAGAACAGCAGTAGCGGCCCGTGGGGCAGCAGCCTGCGGTTCTTACAGGGTTGTTTTTCACTAACTACTCGGTACTTTCCTGAAGGGGCCGGGGTCTGTCTGCAGCAGAGAGGAAAGACCTACCTCATCTGCACTGCGTTCTCTACCACCAGCCTTTACTCTCAGGGCCTCCCACCCACTGCTCAGCTACATCCCCCGGCAGGTCAGTTATTGGGAAGGAGATCACTCTGTCTCTATGGAGATGGGTGGTTTTCTGGTCCATATGGACTTGCTGCTTGCCAGTGGGTAGTTCCTGCGCCCAGGCATGAGGAAGAATTAAGGAGACTTGTTTTTCTGGCCTTTGGCTTTTTTATGCTCTGGTGGATAGACAAACAGGAGGTGATCTCACTTGAGTGAGGAGGCTGGGAGGAGTGTGTGTTTGTCACAGATAAGCCCTTTGTGATATTTCAGGACCTCGGAAATCCAGATTTGCACTTCAAATCGGTGGGGCCCAGAGAAGTTCCCTGAGACCCCACCCCAGCCCCAGCTGACTGCTGAGGGGCTCCTGTGCCAAGCCCGGCTCCTCCCTTCTAACCCTATGAGCCTGATAACACTCTACAGCGCAGTGCTCACGGGTCCGGTGGCCACGGGCCTCCCTGTCTGCAATGAAGGTGAACCGGGGCCCTGAGCGGCTGCTGTTCGGTTATAGTCTGTACAAGTGGCCCATGTGCTGCGGCCCTGGGGCCTTCAGGCCGCTGCCGCAGCAAACCTTTGTATGGCCACCTGCTTCTGTTCCCCCCAGTATCCTACACAGCAGAGGTCCGCCCACTGAGAGCCCGGTTTGTCTTCCTTGCACAGGCCAAGTATAACGTTCTGCAGATAGAGGTTTTGAAAATAGTAAATGCTTTTCTATATTCATTCTGACACAGGCACACATACATCCACTGTTTCACGGTACGTTTAGGTACCGTGTTGGGGACACAGTAAGCCTCAGGAGTGTTTAAGAAATTAAGGAGGTTCATTTCTCAGATGGCCACATGCTGAGGCATTTGATTGCCAGATTGTAAATGCACTACCAAGGGTGATTATGGTAGCTGTGGCGGCTTTAAACAACGACATGAGTTGTAATCAACCATAGCTTCGAGATAAATATCACCTCACTGCATGGAGGGCCTGCCTCTGCTCCAGCCCTTCCTTCCATTCTAGACTTGCAGTCTCCAGGCTTGTAGCCTCCATAATTCAAAGGGTGTATGTGGAGCAGAAGATGGTCTGCCGTCGCTGGGGTGGGGATGGCTTTGTCTGCAGAATAGGGTGCAGTGAGATACGGTGCATGGCTTGCTCCATGACCAAGCATCTGTTTGTCTGCTATAAAGATAACTGCGAATCAGCACTCGCCAGGGCCTGTCATGCTATACTCACTGTTATGATTATAAAAGATAAAGGAATATCAGAATATGTTTTATGGGGGTGTGATGAGGTGTGGGGGAAGGGGGTGCCTCAGCGGGCCTTGTGGAGGCATCTCTTACCCCTGAGGGACCAGCCGCACGGCAGTATAGTACAGAATAGAGTTTCTTCAGGGAATGGGGAGGGGAGTTAAGAGGGTAGTAGAGGCAGAGAAAGGCAGAGAGAGGGAGAGTAGAGAAGTAGAGGCCGGCCATGACCACGTGGAGAGAGGGGGGAGGGAAGGGGGAGAGAGAAGCAAGCAGGAGACAGGAGTAAGAGAGGCAAGAGAGAGGAGGGACAAGCAGCCCCTTTATAGTGGGCCAGGCCTACCTGACTGTTGCCAGGTAACTGTGGGTGGAGCTCAGACGGAATGCTCACACTCACCTGAGTCAGTCAGTGCTTCTTTATCCTGACATCGTCCATGCTGTGACTGACCGTCCTGTGTCCCGGCGTGGCCGGCCATCCCTCGCTATGTGTGCCTCTGCTCATCTGCTGGAAGGAGCCTCAGCTCTAAGCGCAGCACTGACGCACTTCCGCCCGCGGTTGCCTCCCTGCTTGCTGGTAGCTAGACACTTGGGCTGTGGTGAGCTTTCCCCAGATGTGCCGTCGCTGGGCTGTGGTGTGATGTAGGGGGCTAACGAGGTAGTACTGTAATGTTCAGGCACAGGGCCGTTGCGTCACCTTTCCAGAGCCTCGCTGTAGAGCCTTGACTGACCAGGTACTTGAATCGCTATGTACCCCACGCTGGTCTCAGAATCATGGCGGTCCTCCTGCCCCAGCACCACATTCGAGGAAAGCTGAACACACTCAGGAGCTGGGTCTGAGGGGCCTGAATTCTTTTGTACTGAGCTGGATAGTGGGGAGGGATTTAAGTCTCGCATTTATGATGTCTCCTTCCCTCTTTACGTCCACAGGATGAAGTGTCCTCTTGCTGGTACAAATAAAAGATTCCTAATTAACACAATTAAGAACACACTGCCCTCCCATAAAGAGCAAGACCATGAACGAAAAGAGGGCGGTAAGGAGCCTGGCAGCAGCCAGGACCAGAAGGAGACAACTGGGAAGAGGCGGCGAAGCCACTCCTGCAAGCGCAGCCTTCACGCTGCCCGCCCGCGGCCCGCCCGCGGCTCTCCCCCGAGGAAGCGGGCCTCCCGCGACAAGGGCGACCTGAGGCCTAGCCGGCGATGAGATGGGGCCGCCGGGCACCTGCCACTGGGGGCAGCAAGGAGGGCGGGAGGTGGCAGGCTGACCCCCGAGAGTGACTTTCTCGGTGGGTCCTTTGTTTTACAGCGGCTGTTGGTACTGTGTTGTTCTTATTGCAGTTGTTGTTGTTGTTAACAGGAAAAGAAAACTTTACTAAAACAAATCTTAGCTCCCTTATCCTGAAGGCTTTGTGTGAGAGCAAGCTGACGCCACGTTGCCCTGACATCCATGTTGTCGTTATCCTACCTTACTTGGAAGTTCCTTTCAAAACAAGCAGTTTTAGAATTTGAGATTTTGAGGTTGTTAAAAACTCCTAGTTTTTTGATGTACTGCACTTTTGTGGTCATTTCCCAGAATTTCTGAAAAAATAAATAAAATACTTAAAAATAAATAAAATACTGTGCTTCCCTCTTCGGGGTATCCAATGCTAGCTCACAGTCCGAGGACTCGGCCCCACCGCGTGGTCTCTCAGTGGCTGGAGTGAGGATTCCTCGAGCAGTGTCAGCTCGCAGAGGGTAAAGAACGGCTCTCGTTCCAGCCTCAAGCCCAGCCCTTGGAGAAGGGGGGGTTATGGACTTACTTTGAAATCTATGTGGTTTGGGTGGTTCTGTTTAAAGAACTCGCAACAGTTTCACGGTTATTTTACTCATAGCTAACAAGCCCTTCCATCTGTGCTGATCTTTGCAAGCAGACATGGCTGAACTCCAGAAGATGGTGGCTGTCGGGCCCGAGAGTAAGGCTACACCAGGGGAGACCAGCATGCGCCTTGCGCTCAGGCCTACAGCCTGGGAAGGAGTCGTCCATGTTTTCAGCCCGCATCACTCACAAGAGTGAACTCAGGCTGATGCTGGACTCCATCTCACCGCTGCCCCAAATGCGAGTGCGCGCGCGCACACACACACAGTTACCTTTGCGCGCGCGCGCACACACACACACACACACACACTCACCACTCTGACTTCTATGTGTATGCACATATACAGACACACACTAAATGAATAGAAAGGCAATTTTAAAGAATCTCTTAAAATTCAAAAATGTCAATTTAACAGTTTCTTATGTAATGACTCAAATATGGGCATCTCAAAAATATAACCAAAAAACTTAACAATAACATCTGAAATGCGTTAAATGGGGATTAATGGCAGATGAGACATGTGCTGAGATGACGGTAATAGACACTCTTCAGCATAAACAGAAATAATTGGACTGAAAGAAATAGTGGACCAATGTAAATTTAAAAGACCAAGTACACTCATAGTTGGTGTCTATAATGACAGGAAGAAGTTGAGAAAAATATGTGCAGAAATACTGACAAAAGTTTTCCAAATATAACAAAACCTAAGCCAACTTGATGGCTCACTCCCATAACTCTAACACTTTGGAAAATGAGGTAGGGTTGTGGTGAGTTCAGGACCAGCCTAAGCTACATAGTGAGTTCTAGATCTGCCCTGGGCTATAAGTGAGACACTGTCTCAAAACAAAATAAATAAAACTGTAAATGCACATAAACACAAAAAAGCTCAACAAACTCTAAGACTAAGAAACACAAAGACATGAAGAAAGCCACAGCAAGACACATGTGATGGATGACCCTGCTTGTCAGCTGGATAGATTAAAAGGTACCCAGGACATTAATGAAGCACACCTCTGTGTGTATCTGGAAGGATGTTCCTAGAGGCAATGGATTACAGCGGGCACTATTGATGTGGGCTGGACCATCCTATAGCTGGGGACCCAGATAAGAAAGGGGTACACATCAGGAAAGGAAAGCACAGAGCACACAGACAGGCATGCCCACTAATTCTCAGATGTTCTCTGTCTTTCCATCTTCTCTCCCTCCTAAAGTTCTTCTGTTTGAATATCATATCACATCTGAGAATTAGCCTCAGTCTCCAAGGAGGCTTTGAGCCTGAGCTTGTCAATGCTGCTGGAAGTGTTGAGACTATGGAGGCTCTTGGAGGTAGCCTGTGTGTGCTTTGTGGTTTTGAGCCTTTCGGAGGCCAGAACTGAAATCTGATCAAAGGCGATTGAGGTCAAGTGGGCACAAGGTAGACTTACTCATCAGCAAGCTGGCTTGTTAAAGTGATCGGCTTGAGACGCACCTGGGAGATTCTCGATGCTTACCTCTGGCTATGTATGTGAGGAGGGTTCTAGAAAGAGTTAACTAAGAGGTAAAGACGCTCCCTGAACCATCCCACAGGCTAGGAACATGGAGAGAATAAAAGTGGGCAAAGGAGAATGCTTTGGGTACAGGCCTCTTTTCTCAGCTCCCTAGCTCCCACAAGGCAAACTCTGACCCCACCTCGTCCTCCCTGCCATAATGAACTCTGAAACCAATCCAAACCATCCTTTCCTTCCTTACAAGGTCTCGCTCAGATATCTCATTACAATAGTAAAAAGTCTGGTTAACACGATTGGCTAAAACCCAAACCGCTTTAAACCATTGGTAAAGAGACATGAAAACCAGCCAGAAGAAATTAACATGCAGGAAAACAGAATGCGGAAGAATGTCATGGCTGGGTGTGGCGGCTCATACAAGAAATCTTGGGAGACTGAGGCAGGAACAGAACCATGAGATTGAGGTCAGCCTGAGACACATATAGTAAGTTCCAGGCCAGCCTGGCTGCAGAGTGAGGCCATGTCTTAAGACGAGCAAACACAAAATGTCATCAGTACAAGCGCGAAACCAAAAGACGGTGAGATTAGACCACCAAAGGGTAGAAAGAAAACTACAATTGTCAGTACAGAATGCGGCACCCCAAGAAGAATTTTGAAAGCAAAATGGCTTTGCTAATGTCCGCGTGTTCAGTCCTCAGCCTCCTTGCCTGCCACTGCACACAAAAGGTTTCATAGCCCAAGGATCATCTCCAGGCCGCAGCTGCCACAGCCTGTGTGACTTGTGGGGGAAATTACTGAGTAGAGCCACAGAGAGGCACTGTAGTCTTGGGATTCTTTTCTTTTTCTTTTCTTTTTTTTTTTTAACATGCCTTTTTTTTAAAGGTTCTTTTTGTTACAAAAGCTACACATTTCTTATTCCTAAGAGACAAATAAAAAGAAGACAAATGTATAAGTCACACTCTTTATATGATTTTAGACGGCAAATTCTTAGTACTTTCGTTATAGACAGGGTCTCATTTATCCCAGACTGACCTCAAAAGTCTAGTTAAGGATGACCTTGAATTTATAACCCTCCTGCCTCCACTTCCTGGGTGATGGGATTATAGACACACACCACCAACGCCTGCTTCATGCAACGCTGAGGGTCAATCGGAGGCTTTGTGCATCTACGTGCCCTACCAGATGAGCTACACCACCTTACATATGTATGATTCTGGACGGTCTGGCCGAGTGCCGTGTGAATTCAAGAAAACTTAGCGCTATCTCAGAATAGAGTAATTTAAACTCTTGGTTTGAAGTACACCTGCTTTTCTATATAGAAGACACTATAGCATCTTCCAGGACTATGGGCCAAGGACTAAGTAACCACCAGAATTGTAAGTTTACTGTGAGAGTCAGGTGGGTGGTGTACTCCTTAAATCCCAACACTTGGGCTGGCAGGTGGGTGTCTGTTAGTTCGAAGGCAGCCCAGTGTAAACAGTGGGTTCCTGGACAGCCAGAATTACAGAGAGAGACCCTGGTGGGTGGAGAGGCTAGCTGTGGGTTTGGAGAGATGGCTTAGAGGCTAAAAGCACTGGCTGCTCTTTCAGAAGGCCTGAATTATTTCTCAGCACCCAGGCAGCTCACAACTGCCTGTAACTCCAGCTTCAGGGGAATCCGATGCCCTCTTGTGGTGTCTAGAGGCACTACACACATGTGGTGCACATATAGACCGGAAGGTAAGCTCACAGGCATTCCTATCATACCCACGCACAAGCATCTTACCCACACCCATGCACAAACACATGCACATCACACTTGTACGCACACACAGTAATAATAAGTTAACATGAAAAGTCAAGGCAGTACAATTCTGCTACCAGTTTTACAGTGATATCTCCAACACCCCGCCCCCGAAAAAAATGTGAATTAGGGGGCTAGAGAGATGGCTCCACATTTAAGAACACCGGTTGCTCTTCCAGAGGACCTGGGTTCAGTTCCCAACACCCACATGGTGGCTCACAGACATCTGTAACTCCAGTCCCAGGGGATCTGATACCTTCTGTGGTGTCTGCGAGCACCAGGCATGTGATACATAGACATACATACAAATAAACATAAAATACTCATACAAATAAAATAAACAAATCTAAAAAATATTTTAAGAGTAAATTACATTAAATTACAAGGACTTTTTTTAAAAAAGTATTCATTTTTATGGATGTAGCTGTCTTCAGACACACCAGAAGAGGGCATCAGATCCCATTGCAGATGGTTGTGAGTCACCGTGTGGTTGCTGGGATTTGAACTCAGGACCTCTGGAAGAGCAGCCAGTGCTCTTAACCGCTAAGCCATCTCTCCAGCCCCTGGACAAGGACTTTTAAGGAGAATAGGGAGAAGATTGTCTAACAACAACAGAGAAGACACAAGTAAAGTGGTAAATGAATTCAAAGAGGATGTAACTAAGTAGCCGAATGGAAGAAAGCAATGCAGGATGAGAAAAAAGGAACTCAGTAAAAGGAAACACTGAAAACACACACTGAAAGCTTGGAAATACGAGACACCATAGACAGCTTCAGCAATAGAACAGATCGAGTGGAGGAGGGGTTACGAGAGATGGAAGACACATGAATTAAGAAAACAGGACACACTAAACCCGCGATACAATGAAAGCAGTCCCAAGTACCTTTATACCTTTATTTAAAAAAAAAATAATTTTTTTTTAGCTGTTAAGCTGGGGAGTTAACTTTGGGGGCAAACATATCATTGTCCGTTCAAAACATCCTCTTCCTTTGTTTCAGCTAAAGTCTTTTAGAAAACAGAACAGAACCAGAAGGGTTCTTGTCCATCATTTTAACCTCTGTAGTATGTGCTCATAGCCTTGAGCTTGAGGGCCTGCTGAGGAGTTCCAGTTCTGAGGGATGGAGTGTTGTGAGGGGCTGGGAAGCTAAAGAACATACCCAGAGCCACAGGTAGACGTTACATAGACTATGTAGCTATGTAGGAAGACGCCAGCAGGTTCCCAGGCGCTCGCGTGCGCGCACAAGCACGCGCACATGCACACGCGTGCGCGCGCGCGCACACACACACACACACACACACACACTCACACAATGTTTATGTTTATTGAAGGTTCCCCGAACATCCCCCTTCAGCCATTATTAGCTGACTCGTGGTCTCTAGATGTGCAGAGTCAATCAACTTTTAGCTGACTCGTACTCCACATCTCTAAGTCCGCCATGTTGTCTAAACAACGTGGCCTGTGTACCTCTGATCTTCACACTGATGCGTTTGCTCGGCTGATGGGACTTGTGAGCATCCCCATCCAACCCACCTACCTTTAGCTGAGGCTGCTGCAGGTACATATGTCCAAGAAGTTGCATCCCCTTACCCCATCCACCTTTCCCTGCATCCTGGCATCAGTGAGGGCTCCTCACCACCCTTGCCTGAGTTCATAGGAGGTGGTTTCATGGCACGAGAAGCAAACTGAGAAAACCTGAGGTTACTGCACCATCCTCCCCCTCCCCCATCATGATCAGGTCCTAAACTGAATATTCTTGGAGAAAACCTGGATTCTTCTCTTTGTCTGAGCAAGGTTGTGTCAATGCCTGGCTGCATGTTCCTTTGGGCAAGCACCAGGATGAGACAGCCTTCACCATTCAAGGGGATCTGGCCTTTTAAAGTGTGTAGTACGTTCCTTCCCCGGGCCTCAGCCAGTTGTCAGGTTTGGGCTCAGAAGCTGGGGAAGGAGGATGATGAGGGACTGGGGACTTAGAAAAAGATGCAGGGAGCCCAAGTGGATTCACTATGCATCGTTCTGCCCACGTGAGGATGCCCACTATTAGTCTCAAGGGCATATTTATCACACACACACACACACACACATACACAGGGCATATTAATCACACAAAAGTGGCATCTTACCAGAAATATCTATATAGTGAATCACATCCTAGTCATATTGACGGCTAATCTGTGCTTCTCCGGATATCTGGTAGCTGCCGTTTTTTTAGCTGACTTATTCTGGAAATCCACACTGGGTAGGCCCCACATTGTCTAAGCCTTTCTATGGCCTTTACCACTTTTATTCTCATCACCAATACACACAGTCCTGTAACTACCACTGACAATTGCAAGTCAGTTGGACCCTACTATCAGTCAGTGTAGTGGCTATCCTGGTTGTCAACTTGACTCTATCAGGCATGAACTACCTCCAGAATTGGAAAGTTCACCTGTGATCTTAATCTGCAGACTCAGAGATACAAGTTTCTGACCTGGATCTTGGCATGGAGATCTTGAAGCATAGTGGCTATGAATTCCATGAGATTAAGACAGGGAATTCTCCGAGTTCAAGGTCATCTGGGTTTAAAGGCTCAGTGGCACACGCCTTTAATCTGGGCCACACATTCTGCTGGAGACCTACATAAGGACATTGGAAGAAGGAAGATTCACTCTCTCTCTTCTTCACCTGCTTGCCTTGTGGGACTGAGCAACTGCTAGATCCGTGGACTGCCATCCACAGCTGCTGCTGACCATTGTTGGGGAGTTGGACTACAGACTGTAAGTCATCAACAAATTCCCTTAATATACAGAGACTACCCGTACGTTCTGTGACTCTAGAGAACCCTGACTAATACAGTCAGCAAAAACATTGCAAACCTTAATTTTGCAAAGCAAATTAAAAATCAAGCAGGGCTGGGTAGTAGTGGCCCACACCTTTAAATCTAGCACTCAGGAGGCAGAGGCAGGAAGATCTCGTGATTTTGAGCCAGCCTGGTCTACAGAGCTAGTTTCAGAACAGCTAGGACTACACAGAGAACCCCTACCTGTCATGAAAAGCAAAAAACAAAATATATATACAATATATACAATACAAAATATATATAAACAATATATAAAAATAAAAGTCAAGTAAGAGAATCTGTTAGTCAGATTGTGTTATTTCAACAAACCACCCAAGACAGCTAACTTTATAAAACAAGAGTTTAGCTCACAGCTTGTCCCTCTCCAATCGCCCTGACTCCCACAGGCTCTGCCCCCCCTCCCCCAAAACAGTGCCATCCACCCTCCTACCTGTAGGTTTAGATTTTTTTCAAAACCTACTTTAACACAGGCTCTCAAATGCTTTGGACCCCTTTTCCAGCCCACAGCCCAAAGGTAGAGGAGAGAAGATGGTAAATAGGACAAGGGGATGTGGAACTGTTTAGAAGGAGTTCTTGGGGTGATTCTCGTCTCTGTTTGTCAGGATACCAGCAGTCCAGTTCAAAAGTATCACCAAACACAAATCAGCAACAACAGCATGATCCAGTAGAAACCAGCAGGCCTCCTCCAAATTAGCCCAAGTCAGGGGGAGCAACCGGAACCAGCCAGAATCACGTGACACTACCAGAACCTTCCACTTCAGCTGGATAGCCACCCTGCTCTTTTCTTTTTCTTTTTTGCCCCCCTCCCTTCTCTGTCTTGCTCCGGCCCCCACTGAGCCATCTCACCAGCCCCACCCTGCTCCTTTCAATAACCAGCCTTTAACAAGAAGTGCCAAGGTTTGGTCATCTTAATTCTTTATGGGAATGTCATACACACACACACACACACACACACACCCCGTGACCTGCCACTAGACCACACCTCTTAAAGGTACCACTCCCTCCCAAACATAACAGCACTGTGAAGAATGGAGAAAACAGGTTGGCTGGAGACCTCAGGATCCAGGGAACAGCAGTCTCCTCCCTCCCACCTTTGCTTTTGAGTCATTGTATCCCTGGCTTGGAAATGAAGCCACCAGAGATCAGGAAACACCAGTGGCTGGCTACATACAGGAGAAGCTCATCCTTGTGGCCTTCCTGACTATGCCTGACCCAGAACAACTTCTGGCGACAGAGGCACCGGCTGTCGCCCCCCCCCCCGCCCCAGCACTCACTGGCTCTCACAGTGCTGAGAGGTCCTTGTTCCCAGTCACCAGAGAGCTTCTGCTTCCAGAAGAGAATGGTAACTGATGCACAGTGGCAAGCTGCAGTGAAAATATTTTCAGAGTTATTGGCAAGTTCCTGACTCTTACACAGATGAGAGGCACTTCCCATCTTCTCCAACAAGCAACTCTTAAAGGTGTCAGAAGACAGTGCCTATCTCTTGAGAAACATTGCCACTGGGTTGTTTTAAAGATATCATCATCATCATCATCATCACCACCACCATCATATCTTTTATTGTATGTTTATTAATACATCTATTAATTTATTATTTTTTTGAGACAGGGTTTCTTTGGGTCCAGCCTTGGCCATCCTGAAACTCCATCTGTAGACCAGGCTGGCCTCAAACTCACAGATCCACCTGCCTCTGCCTCCAAGTGTTGGAGTTAAAGGCATGTGCCACCACCAAGCAAGCTTTATTTATTTTTACTTATGTTTACCTGCACATATGTATGCACATCACACGCATGCCTGTGTCCTAAGAGGTCAGAAGAGGGCATTGGATCCCCTGAAACCGGCATTACAGGCAGTGATAAGCCACCTTATGGGTGCTTGGAATGAAACCCAAGTCCTCTGTCCTATCAACCAGTGCGCTCAACTGGTGAGCTACCTCTCCAGCCCTGCCAAAGTTCTCTCTCTCTCTCTCTCTCTCTCCCTGTCCCACTCCCTCTCTCTCTCTCTCTCTCCCTCTCTCTCCCTGTCTCTCTCTCTCTCTCTGTCCCTCTCCCTCTCTCTCTCTCCCTGTCCCTCTCCCTCTCTCTCTCTCTCTCTCTCTCTCTCTCTCTCTCTCCCTCTTCCTCCCTCTCTCTCTCTCAACTGAACAAAAACTAGAGTTAGAAAAAAAGTCAACCCACAAAACCCTGATTTAAATCTCAAAGTATTTTTATTCATTTAAGTCCCCCTTTCCCTCTTGAGAAAGCCCACTTGACAATGAATATTTTTACAGTTCATAGTACACAACATTAGGGCAAAGCATTCCACTCCCCCACCCCTACTCCGCTCTTGTGAAAAATCAATCTGAGTTATTTACAATGAACTTAAAAACCATGAACTCTGATGAAAAAGCTTGACAGATTTGATGTATGACAGACTAAAGTTTAAGACGACGACAACTTTTTGGCTACGGAATTTAAACATGCGTTTTCGGCCCTCCACCACACGACTCAGGGAACACAGCAGCCAAATAGAGCTGCCTTGTGATTGTAAAATTTCTACAGAAGGCTGGCTGACAAAGGAGATGTAAATGTTTTCCATCAAAGGGATAGTGCAGCAGGAGGGGGCTGCATCTCTCTCAACAAACAGAATCAGGGCTCTCTTTCTGTGTGCATGCGCGCGCGCGCGCGTGTGTGTGTGTGTGTGTGTGTGTGTGTGTGTGTGTGTGTGTGTGTGTGTCCAAGCTAGCCACTGGTCTTATTTCTCACTATACTTGTTTTGGGTAGCTCCTAATGATTACACTCACTTCGAACAATCACGAAACGCATAAGGTCCAGGACCTCCTTGAAGATGAGTCTGGATCCTGGCCCTGGATAGATAGATGTTTCTAACACTAGATTTGTGACATTTGCGTCCCAGCTCCTTGCCCTCTACACTGGTGCTCTGCAGTTTCACAAGGACGGTCTTCAACCAAGTGTTTACTTTGACCACAGACCTTTGATTTAAAAGAAAGTCTTCCCCCCACCCAACACCAAAGGAAATTCATGCACTCTTCCTGTGTCAAATAATTGTGTCTTGACATTCGGGACTAAGTCCTTAGAGCTTTGAAATGATCCCCCAAATTTAGTTTCCCCTCTTATTTTTTTTTTAAAGATTTATTTATTATACATAGTTACACTGAAGCTGTTTTTCAGACACACCAGAAGAGGGCGTCAGATCTCATTACAGATGGTTGTGAACCACCGTCTGGTTGCTGGGATTTGAACTCAGGACCTCCAGAAGAACAGTCAGTGCTCTTAACTGCTAAGCCATCAAGAATCCAGATGAAAATGTATCCAAAGCACAACTGGCTGCTTCTCAGACACTGTGGACAAAACAAAAGCATAGACTTGTAGACCGTATTCCTTGTCTGTGGTTTGCATAGACTTGTAGACTGTATTCCTTGCCTGTGGTTGTTTTCTTTGGCAATCTTTGTAGCTGTCTTCTTGTTGGGGTTTGGTTTTCTTATTAAAGTTCTAGAAACAAACCTTACATGTGCCAGTGAAGCAATCTATCTCGGAGTTACCCCTCTAGTAATATTTGAAATTGTTTATTCCCATGAAATAAAGGGGAGGGCTGGAGAGATGGCTCAGTGGGTAAGAGCACTGGCTGCTCTCCCAGAGGTCCTGAGTTCAATTCCAGCGACCACATGGTGGGTTGCAACCATCTGTAATGAGATCTGATGCCCTCTTCTGGTGTGTCTGAGGACAGCTACAGTGTACTCACATAAAATAAATAAATTTTTTATTTTTCTTTTTTTTTTTTACAAGTCAAATAATTTATTAGCATATAGAACCCTCCAGAAAAATATTGCTTTGTGGTCTGTTGGGGAAGGAGCAAAGGCAGTGCTTGTACTTGGTCAGAATCTTCAGTGTGCACTTCTAAATCCCAGCCCAGGTGTGTAAGCCCTCACTTTCATAGCTGCAGAATATGGTATTGGGTCAGGTGGGTGGGGCCCTGCTACTCATTTTTAACACTGAAGCTCCTCGGTTTTCACTTTAGTACAACTGAAGCAGGTGGTGGCTCTGGGCTGTCTGGATGTACCCTCTCCCCCCAGGAGCAGTGCCTAAGGAACCTTTGGTCCCCACTTCCCTGGTCGGCGGTGGAGGAAGGGCAGGCCAGGCAGGCATGATGCACAAACAGTCTTTATTGGGTTCACACCAGCAGTCCATTGGTCTTGAGGACTTCTGTGAACTTGCAGATTTTCTTCTCCACATTCTTTTCTGCCTGTTTCCGTAGCCTCAAGAGCTGCTTCTTCTTCCGATAGTGGATCTTGGCCTTTTCCTTCCGTTTCTCCTCCAGAGTGGCTGTCACCGCCTGGTATTTCCACCCAACCTCATGAGCCAGACGTCCCAGGTAAGCAAACTTTCTGGTAGGCTTCAGCCAAACAACCTTGAGGGCAGCAGGGACCACCATCCGCTTTTTCTTGTCATAGGGTGGAGGGATCCCATCCAACACCTTAAGGCGTTCCAGGGCAGCCTGGCCTCTCTTGGTCTTGTGGGGCAGCATGCCTCGCACAGTGCGCCAAAAAATGCGGCTGGGTGCTCGGAAGTGGTAGGGGCCTCGAGAGGGGTTGGTATTCATCCGCTTTCGGAGAAAGGCCAGATACTTTAACTTGTTTCTGTAGAAATTTCCAGAAATGTTGATGCCCTCACAGCGTACAACCACCACCTTCCGGCTCAGCAGTACCTGCTTGGCCACAATGGCCGCCAGACGGCCCAGGAGATGGCCTCGGCCATCCAAAACTAGAACCTGCCCCTCCGCCATCTTCGGCAGCCGCCTGGGAAAAGGTAAAATAAATAAATTAATCTTAAAAAAATAAAAAATAAGAAATCTCAAAATATTTTTAAAAAAAACGGGTAACATCACAATTATAAATCATTATAGTTATACATTATAATAAATTACCATAACTTAAAATATATAATATAAATTTATGATATATTCTATATAAATACATAATTATATATTATAATACATAATTTTATGTGATTAATGATCTCAAGCTAGTTAATATTAAGTCAGTGAGTGACTTTAGAGTATAAATGCAAAATGATTATTTAGCTGGGAAAAACTCTGAAATTTGAGTTTTAATACTTGTATAACTCCTTGGACTCTTCTGTTTAGTTTATTCTCTGGGCTAAAATTGTTCTTTAGCTTGTTTTCATATTTAATTTTCCTCTTCATTTTTATTTGATGGATATGGGTATTTTGCCTGCACGTATCTCTGTGCACCATGTACATGAAGGCTCTCAGGACTGGGAGAGGGTCTCACATCTCCTGGGATTGGGGCCAGACAGCTGTGAGCCACCGCGTGGGTTCTGTGAGCCGCCAGGTAGGTGCTATGAGTCACCGCGTGGGTGCTGTGAGCTGCTGCGTGGATGCTGTGAGCCGCCGCTGGGTGCTGTGAGTCGCTGCGTGGGTGCTGTGAGCTGCTGGGTGGATGCTGTGAGCCGCCGGGTGGGTGCTGTGAGCCGCCGGGTGGGTGCTGTGAGCTGCTGCGTGGATGCTGTGAGCCGCCGCTGGGTGCTGTGAGCCGCTGCGTGGGTGCTGTGAGCCACCGCGTGGGTGCTGTGAGCCGCCTGGTGAGGTGCTGTGAGCTGCAGCGTGGGTGCTGTGAGCTGCAGCGTGGGTGCTGTGAGCTGCCGTGAGCTGCAGCGTGGGTGCAGTGAGCCACCGCGTGGGTGCTGTGAGCCGCCGGGTGGGTGCTGTGCGCAGCAGCATGGGTGCAGTGAGCCAACGCGTGGGTGCTGTGAGCCGCCGCGTGGGTGCTGTGAGCCGCCGGGTGGGTGCTGTGAGCCGCCGCGTGGGTGCTGTGAGCCGCCGGGTGGGTGCTGTGCGCTGCAGCATGGGTGCAGTGAGCCACCGTGTGGGTGCAGTGAGCCGCCGCGTGGGTGCAGTGAGCCACCGCGTGGGTGCTGTGAGCCGCAGCATGGGTGCAGTGAGCCGCCTGGTAAGGTGCTGTGAGCTGCAGCGTGGGTGCAGTGAGCCGCCGCGTGGGTGCTGTGAGCCGCCGCGTGAGTGCTGTGAACTGCCGTGAGCTGCCGCGTGGGTGCTGTGAGCCGCAGCGTGGGTGTTGCAACTCCAACCCAGATCCTCCTCGGGAGCAATATCAGTGCTTTGAACTGTTGAGCCATCTCTCCAGACCCCCTAAACATGTAAACTATAGAAAGAATACAGACGTAGGTCCTTCTGAATGAGATTTGTCTCTCAATCCATGTGGTCATTCCTGGTCAATTACTGCTCCTCTGAGTCCTAAGCTAGGACAGCTAATCACAGCACTGTTGGGCTAGTGGGGGGAGGGGTGCAAGTACCAAAGACATAAATTCTTAAAGTAAGGATCGCTGGCATTGTATGTCTAAGGTGAACACAGATTTGGAAAGACTGAAAATAGATAATAAACTTGTCACTTAGAAATATATAGACATATATTTATATATTTTTTAAACTAAGAGAGGGTCTCACCATATTGTAGCTGTCCTAAAGCTCACCACATATACCAAGCTGGCCTTGAACTCACAGAGATCTGCCTGCCTCTGTCTCCTGAGTGCTAGGACTAATGGTCTGAGTCATCACACCCAGCAAAATTATATTCTAAAGAAAGCATTGTTTGGAAGCTGAGGAGATGGCTCAGAGGTTGAGAGCACTGGCTGCTCTTCCAGAGGACCCAGGTTCAATTCCCAGCACCCACGTGGCAGCTCACAACTGTCTGTAACTCCAAGATCTGACACCCTCATGCAGACTACCAATGAACATAATAACATAAATAAATTGATCTTGCTTTCGAGCCGCCTGCCCTTCCGCGGGCCACTTTCCCTGTCCGCCTACATTTTGGAAGAACTCCCCTGTAGTTCTAAGTCTGTTCCTTCTCTCTCAGTCTTCTCTACCAGCCCTCTCCTCTCTCCTAGCCGGCGCGAACCTGGGAATCCCGCCTCTTTCTTTCTGTCCAGTCATTGGCTGCTGGCATCTTTATTGATCGATTAAGAACCAACTGGGGATGAGGGCCTTCTCTATGGACACACAGATTCCCAATCAAAGCGGCAGAACCGCCCCTCTACATAAGGTCATCAATTCGCCAATGGAAGCTAGGCACAGTGTCACGTGGGAAGGCTGGCCTCTCTTCTGGCCTCCACAGGTAGCACACACATGCAATCACACATAAAGGTACATAAATGAAAATGAAATAATTTAACAGTTTTAGCAAGTGTCCCTCGATAGCCTTATCTCAAGGTTGGTCACCCTAAGGTCAATCGAAAAGAAATCTTATCAAGTTGCCCAGTGAATTTTTTGTGGCCCTTTTTAGAAGGTGGGGTAACAGACTGGAGTCACCATACCTGGCTTTGATAAAATCTCTAACAAGATCCAAGGAGCACCTTTGTTGTTAAAAATGTAGAGGTACTAGGAGTGAGGCCCCTTGGATGGGACATTGAGCCTTTCATTTGTCTGCATACCTGGTTTTTGTCCATATACTTAATGACATTCTTTACTAAAGAAGTCAGCGATTCTGGCTGGAGAGACGGGCTGGAGAGACGGCTCAGTGGCTAAAAGCACTTGCTGCTCTTCCAGAGGACATGGGTTCAGTACTCACCACCCACAGTCGGCAACTCACAACTGTAACTCCATCTCTGTGACTTCCAGTACCCTCTCTGCACCCCCAGATGTAACATACATGTACACATAAATAAAAAATATAAAAAATCAATTTATCTAAGTGCATTTAGCCATCCTATGAGTCGAACCCGAGGCGGGGGGGGGGGCGGTCTTGGAAATCTGAATTTATAGTAGGTTGGGATGGAAACAGAAATGCCTGGGGCTGCCACTGGCACCTGCAGTAGGGCACAGTGTTGCAGGACTATATGGAAACCCAGGCTGTCTTAGGAAGAACTGAACTCATTGGAGGACCCCCAACTGGTGTTTGGGAAACTTAGCACCCACCCACATACCTGGTGTGGGATGTGCACACACACACACACACACACACACACACACACACACACACACACTCCTAGTGTGGGAAGGGTTTTAGGTGACAGTGATTTTGCTCAGACTAATCTTTCCCTGTCAATTACATTCAGCTTTGTATGGGAAGACTGGATAGATGTCAACTTTCCTAGTCAGAACACACTGTAAGGGGTCATGACCCTGAATTCAGGCTCATAAAAGCTCTGTGTGTGTGTGTGTGTGTGTGTGTGTGAGAGAGAGAGAGAGAGAGAGAGAGAGAGAGAGAGAGAGAGAGAGAGAGAGAGAGAGAGAGAGAGAGAGGAGAGTCTCAGGACTCATTCTTGTATACTGTCCACCTTGTTTTTGAGACAGGCTCTCATGGTTGGGAGCTTGCCAATTTGGTTAGACCAGCTGGCTGGCTGGTCAGTAAGCGGATCCATCCACCTGTCTACATCTCCAGCTGAGGATATAAGCCTGTGCCATCACACAGGGATCTTTTTTTTAGAAAGGAAATTTTGCTGACATATGTATTTGATAAACACACACACACATATATCACATATATATTTCATGTATATGAATGTTTTCCTGTATATATGTGTAGTATGTGCATACAGTGTTCGTGGAGACCAGAACCCCCCCTCCCCTTCTATAACTAACAGAACAAATTTCAAGGCACTCTGCTTCACCACGGACCAGCAACTCAAACTCCACGCTGAACCCAAATCAATCCTTCCCTGAAGTTGGCTGTTAGGCATTTTGTCACAGCATTGAGACATCTGATGGATAAGCCCCTCCTGTTCCATAGGGTCGGTGGCCTGGGGGGGGGGGTGGGGAACAGAGAGGGCTCGCCCTGTCCTACCTGGGAAGAAACAACAGACTGTGATTCATGAAGGATGCTCACAGGATCTCGTGGCCATACCCAAAGGACAGGGTCACAGGTGACCACAGAAGGACTCAGATAAGTTGTTCCCTCTGATTCTTGTGACACCTGTTGAAACCTCATACTAGGCACTGTTCCCAGTGATGGGACTTCCAAAAGCAAACACAGGAAGGTTCTCGCCGACTTCACAAGGCCTCCACTCTAAGGAGCAGGTCTCCTGAGGCCACCCACGGAGCCTGGGAGTATCAGAGCCTTGGAGCCCCTGACCTCCAAGCCTGGGCATCTACCCTCTCTGGAGAAAACAGCAACTGGATCCCTTGCCTGTTATAACAGAAAACAACATTTATCCATTCTCTTAAAGAAGCCAGAAAGAGATAACAGGTTAAAATCCAAATTTTGCAGCAATTAGAATCCACTTTTCCATGGCAAGAAAAGAGGCAAGCTGGGACTTGGATGCCTTTCCCTTGGGGGACCACTGTTAATAACGGGGGTTGATATTTTTTATCAATGGACATTTACAGCATTTACAGTTCCTGTTTGTCTCTGCCTGGATGCTAGGCAACTGACAGACTATCAACTGTGCATTTATGACTGACAGGAATACACAGAGACCACTGTAGAGATGGGAGGGGAGAGACAGACAGACAGACGGACAGACAGACGGACAGAGATAGGCAGAGAGACAGGGACAGAGACAGAGGGAGGCAGAGACACACACAGAGAGACAGAGAGAAAGAAACAGACAGACAGAGAGAGCCAGAGACACACACACAGAGACAGAGAGAGACAGAGACAGAGAGAAGAGGACACTGCTTTCATGGCTACACTTGGCTTTAAGGTCCTCAAACACAAATGTTTCCAGGGCCAGCCTTAAAATGACCCCTGGTAAACAAGTACCCTGCAGCACAACGCTCTGCCCACAACAGTTCATGGTTTTGCAGCTAAGCAGCCTGAGCCCCAGGAACCCCGAGTGCTGATTCAGTTAGTTTGGACCGCTTTTTCTTCATCTGTGATAATTAGTGCAAACTCTTGTCCCAGAGGAGCAGAGGTTTCACTGAAGCTTTTCACGCAGGGGCAAGAAGACGATGAAGAGAGAAACCGGTCGAGGGAGGCCCGACCAGTGAATTGTTTGAACTATATGTCTGTTCACTGTGGCAAAGACATTCTTGAGGCAGGTGCTTAAATTCACAGGCTCTTTAGAGAGAACTTAGCAGCCCCAGGAATATATTGGTTAAGAAGAAGAAAGGAGGGGCAGGGGGAACATCAGCTGCCAGGAGCGGGAGTGGGGGCAAGGGCTAGGGGGGGTGGGGCGCGGGGGGGGAGCCAAAGGAGGAACTTCTCTGCCAGAGAGAGGTGCAGCTGTCGGAGCAATAAGGTAAATGAGCCTTACATTGAAATGGATTTTTCAGTGTAACTGTGCTCTCTGATCAATAGGGAAGGTTGAAGCCCAGCATCATCCCACTATTCCTTGGTAGTGCCCCATTTGGGCGCTGACTGGGTGGTCTTAAGCCCACTGCCACCCTGGCTAACGTCGGTCACCCCAATCAAGGCCCCACAGCTGAGACCCTTGGTGACCTGCTGCAGGGTCTTTTTCAAACTCTAATTCACTCATTTGTGTGGGATGCTTTTTTCCCTCTACTTTATTTATGGGATTACATAAATGAGCCATTAAAAATGTAAATCTTCAGAATGGTGGAATAATACAGATTCCCAACAATAAGCTCAGGACGGTACAGTACAGAAACCACCCTGCACCAGTAGCGATGGCTACTGCCCCAGCGTGACTATGGCAACAATAAAGGGTTAAGGGAAGGACAGAGGGGGAAGAAATAAAACATCTCCACACTGAAGCTGTCTCCAGCGCCAGACAAAGATTAGAGTGTGTGTGTGTGTGTGCACGTGTATGCATGCATGTGTGCATATATATGTGTATGCATGTGTGTGTGTATGTTTAAAGGAATATTAGAACAATAATGAAGATGTACCATTATAATCAACAAAAAGAACAGGGCATCCCACACAGTGTGGTGTCAGGACTGCAGATCCAAGTTTATCCACCATATGGCAAAGTCTTTAACTCTTTTGTGTCTTTTGCAGAAAAAGAAAAAAAAGGAAGGAAGGAAAAAAAGAAAATGAAAAGAAAGAAAATGGGGAGGAGTTGAGGCAGAGTTGCCCCTGGAGACAGGAACTGAAGCAGAGACCTTACTCGGTTGAGCTGGTTTAAGGGTTTTTATTCCAAGGCTTTGGCAGGTGCACTCTATGGGAGTCTCGTAACCCACCTGCCATTCTGCTTATCTCCACCCTGGGTAGTTTGGAGCTGATAGGAGCAGGGTTGCTGTGCAGAGTTCAGGTTATTTGGCATGTATGGGCAGAGACAGGAGATATCAGCCCTTGGATATTAGTCCACAGGCCTCTACAGGCCTCTTCCCGTGCTGTCTCACCACAGCTCAGACTGCAGACCTGAGAAGGGTAACGGATGTGAAAGAAGAAGCTACATTAAGTCAAGATAGAGGAGGTTGGGAGAAAAAAAAGATCTGGCAGGGAGGGTGGTACACATGATCATCGAAATGCAATCCAAAAGCAGGTGCACAGCCATGTTTATGCAGTTGCTCCGCCTCCCTTTTCCCTGTCCAATCACAGGTCTCCTCTGCACTAATGTGATTGGGCAAGGAAAATCCTACCACACCTCCTAATAGTGCCACTTCCCAAGGGCCAAGCATATTCAAGCCACCACAGTAGTCAGATTCATAGAGAGAGAGAAGGTAGAGAGTCATCAGCAGAGGTTGGGAGGGGGCTTTAATGGAATTTTGGTTTGAGATGATCAAAAAATTCTAAAAAAATGAATGATGAAGATAGTGGCCAAAAAGAAACAAAAATGGTGGGTGCATTTAATGCCATCGAATTTAATGCCACAAACAAGACGTCCCCAAGTAGCACAAATGCCGATCTTTGCATGTATTTTGTCACAAGTTTTAAGGAGCAAACATTCACAAAGAAGCATTCCATTGGGGTTGAGGGCTTAAAGGACTGGGCAGCCACCAGGCATAGTGTGTGGTTCTCTGAGACAAGCGGATTGCCAAGCACAGGTATCCTGGAATCCCTGCCTTCAATGAATGAATGACTACATACATACATCCTTAGTACATACATATGCATGTATATATGAACATAGTCACTGCTAGTGACACTTTCAGCCTTAATCCCCTCTGGGGGAAGATCTTTCATTTGAAGATCCCTGGAAGGAGTCAAGTGTAGTCTTGCCCCAGATCTGTGCACACCATAGGATTGCAGACTTAGGCTTAGCTGAAGAAGTGTCCACACAAGGCCCTCAGACACAGATCCTGGCTCAGCACGTGCGTGAGAGCACAGCTGCCCAGGGTGTCAGATACCAGCCCCTCCCACACATGGTCATTCCTCTGTGATGTGTTGCCCAACCCGTGGTGGGTCCTGAGGCCACTCTGCAAAGTCCTGTATGGACGATTCCTGTCTTAGCTGAGGTCCTGCCCCGATCCTGGTCAACTCTAGCAGCTGATGGGTTTTGATGTTGATGAGGGTGTCATGGGACTGTGCAGCATGCTGAGGTCCATCACCATCCCCAGTGGGAAGCCAGCAACCAATTACTTAGAAACTCCCTGGGAAAGGAATTGGAACCTGATAGGGCAGGCAGCCCCAAAAAGACATAGGATCTGACTTGTGAGCAAGATGTGAGCTCTCAGAGCTGGAGAGATGACTCAGTGGTTAAGAGCACTGGCTGCTCTTCCAGAGGTCCTGAGTTCAATTCCCAGCAACCATATGGTAGCTCATAACCACCTGTAATAGAATCTGATTCCCTCTTCTGGTGTGCATGAAAACAGAGCACTCATGTACAATAAATAAATAAATGTTTTCTTTTAAAAAATCTGAGCTTTCAGTTGTGCCTGCAGCAATGCTCGCTCCACCACCAAGGACTCCAGCTCTCTGAAACCATAAGAGCGATTAAACACTTTCTTCTAAAATTGTCTTGGTCATAGTACTTTGTTATAGCGATAAAAATGTAACTAAACCAGTACCCTTCCTATTTGCTATGCAGACAGGGCAGTTTGCTACTCATAGGTGAAAGCAAAGGTCCCACTTTAAGTAAAATTCTCTAAATGGCTTGAATGTGTACATATTCTTAGTTACACTTCTATATTGCTATTCATCGTTGAAGGAAGACAGGGCAGAATCTCAAACAGGGCAGGAACTCAAGCCAGGCAGGAACCTAGAGACAGGAGCTGATGGAAGGGTGCTGCTCATTGGCTTGATTCTCATGGCTTGCTTAACTGCTTTATTATAAAACCCAGGACAACCACCAGCCCAGGGGTGGCACCATCCACAAGGGGCTGAGCCCTCCCCATCAATCACCAATTAAGAGAACACCCTAAGGCTTGCTTGCCTTCAGCCTGGTCTTATGGAAGCATTTTCTCAATTGACACTCCCTCCTCTCTGATTACTTTAGCTTGTGTCAAGTTGATCTAAGACCAGAAAGCACAAACTGACGCCTTTTCATCTTGACACACAAACACACCACTGTTAAGCTACACCCTTCGCATACCCGCCCCTACGCCTTGCTAAATTCCTGAACACCCCTGATGTCTCCCCTTCCACATGATGTATTCTTACACTTATCCCACGGGCAGCCTTGAGCCCTGAGTTCCCACCCTTCCTCTGTCCAGGTGCTAACTGCTAATTGTCTTATCAACTGTTTTCTGTCAACCCCAACCCTTCCCCATAAAAGAGGACCTCAAAAACCAGTGAGAGGGAAGCTCTCTGAAATCCTGACCTAGGTTGAGGCAGCCTGTCTGGCCAGTCTAAATAAAGATGGATAAATCAGACAGTCGCAGGAACGTATTTTTTTCCCTACATCTAACACCGCATCACCAAGTTCAGCTGCCAGCACAAGGTACAGTCTAGGCCACCTCTAGAACTTCTGCATACTCTCAGGAAAAACTTCCCACAAGTCTTCACTTCAGTGATGCCCGTCTATTCTTAATCAGCTCCAGCTAACCAGCATCAACTGTCTCAGTAAAGCAAGGGTTTCACTTCACTAGTACTGGGCTTCTGTTAATGGCGGCCTGACTCTTTAGCCCCAGCTGACCAAAACACATGGTCATGTCTGTCACAATAATACTCTGTAATTCTGGTGCCAATTTCTGTCTTACTCAAGGTTACTATTGCTGTGATGAAACATCATGACCAAAACAATTTGGAGAGGAAAGGCTTATTTGGCTTACACTTCCACATCACTGCTCATCATCAAAGGAAGTCAGGACAGGAACTCTAGTCTTCACTTTTTAAATCTCAGATGTCTAAATTACAAAAGAGGGGGCTGAGGAGATGCCTCAGTCAGTGAAGCTCTTGCTATGCCCCATGAGGACCTGAGTTTGTACCTCCAACACCTACATAAAAGCTGGGACACACATCAACAAATGCAGTGCTGGAGAGGCAGAGACAGGCAGGTCCCTGAGCTCACTGGCCAGCGACTCTAGCTGAGTCAGTGAGAGCCTGGATTGGTGGGAGGTCTTGTCTCAAAAATAAGATGGAAAGAACTGGGGGGGGACAGCTGACGCTGACCTCTGACCTCCACACATGCCTGTGTACACTGACACCTCTCCCCCCCCCCACACACAGAGATGCTTAGTGGAGCAATGACATTAAGTGCTATAGTAAAATTAACACTCATGTCCTCCTTTGCCAATTCGGAACCTATTATTCCACATTTTATTATATGGAGATGACTCTCTATAGATAAGGCTGCTTGCTAGTCTCAGATGAAAGTAGAATTATACTAGTGTTGTCTTTCAAACAGCAAATAATGTGTTTGGTGGGTGTGTGGTCAGGTGTGGGGGGAAGGGAGTGCCTCCACAGGCCCATACTAAGGCATCCCTTCCCCCTGAGGGACCAGCCACATGCCCGTATAGTATAGAATAGAGTTTATTCAGGGCATGGGGAGGGGAGTTGAGAGGGTAGTAGAAACAGAGGAAGACAGAGAGAGAGGGAGAGAGAGAGAGAGAGAGAGAGAGAGAGAGAGAGAGAGAGAGGGAGAGAGAGAGCGCAGAGGAGTAGAGGCCGGCCATGAGCATGTGGAGAGAGAGGGGGAAGCAGGATGAGAGGAGAGAGAGCAAGAAGGCAAGACAGAGAGGAGGGGGACAAGCATCCCCTTTTATAGTGAGTCAGGCTCACCTGGCTGTAGCCAGGTAACTGTGGGGCGGAGCCTAGACAAAAGTGCTAACAGCAAGTACCAGGAAAACACTTAAAACTCTGGTCCTGATTCAGAGAATCTGGGTCTTGATGCACAGGCCTAGGGTGCAACAAGATCTTGGGGTGGGATGGGGTAGCAGAAGCTCTGCCATAGGGTTTAAATGTGTTCCCAGGGTGGCGGGGGGTCGGGGGGGAATCATTGATTTTAAGAGAGCACAGAGGAGGGTCTGGGGAAGCGGCTCACTGCTAAGAGTGCATGCTGCTCTCATATAGTAAGCTCAGGCAGCTCACAAACACCATGGCTCCGGATTCAGGGAATCTGATTCCTCTGAACTCACATGCGCGCGCGCACACACACACGCACACACACACACACACACACACACACACACCCGACACAGACACATGATTAATTTAAAAAATGAATCTTTTTTTTAAACGAAGGCGCAGATAAGCTAGACTTGTCAGCGTGTAGAGTCCCTCTTAGATGTTGCAGTGGTTGGACTGTCAGAGCTCAAGTTAGACAAACCTCACTAGAGAGCGCGCTTGCTGAAGAGGAAGCATAGTTTTTCTGGCTCCAACCAAGAAGTGGAAAGATAGGGGATGGCTTATTTATCGCAAGCATCCAGGGGAGGAGATATCTGGGTGAAGAGGGTGGGGTTGTGGCTCAGTTGGTAGAGCGTAAAAAATCCTCAGCACCGCATGGACTGGGTGTGGTGGTGCACAGCTGTCAGCCTAGCATTTGGGAGACGGTGATGGGAGAGTCAGGAGTTCAAGGTCATCCTTTGCTATATGATAAGTTAAAGGGCATCTTGGGATACATGAGACAAGAGGAGAGAAAGGGAGGGAAGAAGGGGAGAAAGGAAGGAAGGAAGGAAGGAAGAAAGGAAGAAAAGAAGGAAGGAAGGAAAGAAGGAAGGAAGGAAGGAAGAAAGGAAGAAAGGAAGGCCGGCCTTTTATGTTCAGAGATAAATCTCATCAGGAAAAGAGGTGGCCAATTGTCTTAGTTAGGGTTTTACTGCTGTGAACAGACACCATGACCAAGGCAACTCTTCTAAGGACAACATTTAATTGGGGCTGGCTTACAGGTTCAGAGGTTCAGTCTATTATCATCAAAGTGGGAACATGGCAGCATCCAGGCAGGCACAGTGCAGGAGGAGCTGAGAGTTCTACATCTTCATCTGAAGGCTACTAGCAGAAGACTGACTTCCAGGCAGCTAGGATGAGGGTCTTAAAGCCCACACCCACAATGACACACCTACTCCAACAGGGCCACACCTCCAAATAGTACCACTCCCTGGGTCAAGCGTAATCAAGCCATGACACCAATGGACTACTGAAAAGATCCCAGAGAGTCTGGAACTGCTGCTGATAAATGGATAAGACCATGGTCTTGTCCATTTGCTATGTTCTGGGGACACATGAGAGAATATGGGGGCAGTCTTCCCTCTCAGAGCTTACGTTCGAGCAAGGGACACAGAGCTTACACAATGACTGACCACTGTCTGAATTACGGTGTCCAGAAGCGCTACGAGGGGTTGGGCCCAAGTTTACACTTACCTAGATTGCTGCCCAACCCTCCTTCCTGTAGCCTTGTCCCCTCCTGAGTTACACAGTAGGACTCACGAACAGAATTCACCCAATCAAACATTGGCTGTTAGCTGAAGAGAATTTATAAAGCTGAGAATTAGGCTTCAATAACTGGGCCTACCTTTGCCTCTCTCACACTCAGGTTGAAATAAAAGCTTCTGCCATAGTCTCGCAGAGCAGGGCAGATTCAAAATGATATTAATATATATTAATATTATTTGTATGTATGTATGTATATATTTATCTATATATACATATATGTATATATATACATATACGCACAAAAGGTGTGTGTGTGTGTGTTGGATCAGGGAGATGGAAGGGCACACCATATGGGGTGCATAGAACTCATTGTCAAGGACAGCATCTCCATTACAAACTGGACACATTACAAGCCCCGCCCCTGAACCTGGCCCTTGGTTTGGGCACACCTGGGTCCCATCACTGTTCCTGAAGTTTACCCAGAGCCTCTGAAATGCGGTCCTCAGACCACAGAGGACACACACATCACAGACTGAGGAGGTCCTTGGTTCCTTGTGACCAGGCATAAAAGCCAAAGTGAGCCTGCTACTTAGTGTGCGGATGTGATCTTTGGCCTTATGAGACATCGGGTGAAAAGCTTAGAAGTCATTTTGGGGCCAGAGATTGAGGTTTTCATCCTATTAACAACGAGACTTATAATAGGAGAGCTGTCCATCCCTGCCACATGAATTCTTACAGAGAAACATGCTGGGGACCGCTGAGTACCCCTTATTGCCACAGACAGTGCCTCTCCCTGCCACCAGCCTGTGTCCATTCTGAGCCCTTTTGTCTCTCAGTCCTGCTCTCTCTGGCTCCCCAGCCTTCTAAATCCCAAACTGGTCCCCCTCTGGGTTTGGCCGAGTGCCCCTCTTACACACACACACACACTCACAGCCTGGTGCTCTCTTTAGCAAGTACTGTGCTTCTGGGACAGGGTCTTTGTGTTGTGCCATCACTATGGGGCAGTGTTTGTCCAGCCAGTCCCTGAACAGGGTTGTTGGTGGTGGTGGTGGTCGTGGTGGTGATGATGATGATGGTGGTGGCGATGATGGTGGTGGTGATGATGAGGGTGATGATGATGATGATGGTGGTGGTGGTGGTGGTGATGGTGGTGGTGGTGGTGGGTTCAGTATTTGGAGTGGAATCAGCTGCCCCAGGACAGTTTACCCTCAGTGTTTCGTGCTGTACTAGGCTGAATCTGTAATGTTCCTGAATAAGTGATGAGATGAATTAGAAGCAGGTGTGATGGTATATGACCCTGTAATCCCAGGGGAGGAGGCAGGAGGATTGTCAGTTCTAGGCCAAGCCTGCTCCACTGCAAGACTCTGCTCAAAACAAAAAAGAAAGGTGAATTAATATAAGAAGAATTTCATGCAATCTTTTCTTTAAAAAAAGATTTTTAGCCAGGTGTGGTGGAGCATGCCTTTAATCCCAGCATTCGGGAGGCAGAGGCAGGTGGAGCTTTGTGAGTTCGAGGCCAGCCTGGTCTACGGACTGAGTTCCATGACACTCAGGCTTTGCCTTAAAAAGTTTGGTTTTGAATTTATTTTTGCGTTATGTATATGGGTGTACGTCTGTGTGCCATATGATCACAGTGCCTACAGAGGCCAGAAGAGGGCGCTGGACCCCCTGCGATTGGAGTTACAGGCGGTTGTGAGCCACCATGTGGGTGCTGTGAGTCAACCCCAGGTCCTCTGCGAGAGCAGCCAGTGCTCTGGCCGGCTGAGCCATCTCCCCAGCCCCTGTGTCTTTAATTGGTTAAGAGAACCACAAACTTTCGAGGGCTCTTCCGGTTAGGGGTGCGTGTTGGGACCTTAAGTCCCTCACTTAAGGCTTGCTGGCTCACGTGTATTTACGGATTGGGAATTCTGCACGAGTCGTTTGACTTCTTGTTGCTGCTCATTCAGTTCTCAGGCTGAGGCGGAAGGCTTCTAGTGCTGACATTTGAGAAACGAAGTTCGCCAGTGAGAACTTCTGCCAGACTCTATGCTGTGGAGCTGAAGCGACAGGAAGACGCCGGGGACGGCAGTTATCCAGGCACCTTCAACTATGCTTCGTTTATTGGGCAACGTGCAACTAAATGCCAATTAATTTTCCCCATCCTGGCAATACTGTGAAACTGCAGAGTGTTCTGAAAGGGTTGCCATTTGGTCTTTTGTGCCCCGCGCCTTCACCTGGGTGGTACCCTGCAGTTTTGTTCACTTCGGTGGCGGGAGAGGGGAGGGGACGCCCTGGCAGGCAGAAAACAAGAAGGTGGAATCAGTTTTTCAACGATTTTAGCAGGAGCCCCTATCCGTGGATCCGTGGTTTCTCTCTCTCTCTCTCTCTCTCTCTCTCTCTCTCTCTCTGTGTGTGTGAGTAAGTAGGACTAATGTTTTCAGTTGTTTATCCACAAATAATAAATAAACTCACTGGCCGTATTACATCTTCTTTCATTATCTCACTGAACTTTGAAAACCCCCATCAATTCATTCTCTGGATTTGGCCTTCTTTAAAATTTAAAAAAAAAAAGGAAGCGCCAAGCTCCATCTAACTAGTTTAAAAGTGAACAAACAAAGCAGGCTTTTTCCTCCTCCTGAGCTGTGTATATAATTACTTGAATAATGTTGAATTTCACCCATATGCTGGGGAAGGGGGGGGAAAAAAACGACCAAAAAAAAAAAATGAGCAGTGTGAATTCAAACTGCAAATGAATGGAGCCGGCCTCATTCATAAATCTCATATGAAGCTTCAGATTAAAAGGAAACTCTGTCATTCCAGGGACAGCAGCTGTTGTTACATTGAACAAAATGGATACAAATGGGTATTATTTTAAACTGAAATGCTTAATTTTAGACCTAACTAATAGCCAGAGTCCCAGGAGCCGTGGTCCCCAGTAGAGGGCTTGATTGCACAGGAAATCAAACTCCCAGGCGCTGCTGACCAGGCCCCGCAAACACACTGGCAATGTTTGAGTTACTATGGCAATCACAAAATAGGAAGGCCTTTTCTTCTCTTCCCCATCTCTGCATGCAGCCTCGGGCTGCTCCTGAATAGGCCACATCTGCAAAAAGTTTTAACACGGTACTCAGATAAAGAAAGGGTCCCCCAAATGGGCACTGACCCGTCTCAAAAAATGTTGCAAATTTTACATACAAGAATTGGGGAGCTGGGCCACTTTGGGCAGGTTATGTCATAATGCAGACACAAAGGGATAAAAGCACACGAGGCTTTGGCTGTCAGGTTCTGAGAGGAGGGGACAGCAGCAGTAAATGACAGCTTAAATGCAGATGTAAGGAGAAAAGTCAGGGGTTGGTGACAAAAAGTTACTGGTCAATGAATAAGGGAGAAATTTCAAGCACACATGCACACACCAGACAGAAGGGGGAAATACAATAATAATGACGATAAAAAAAATCTATCTGTAGAGATTTACTGAGAAAAACTCCAAAACATATTTAGCAAATCTTAGAACTATCGACCCCTGTGAAGCCAGCATACGGCTCTTTAGAGGAGGCCTTTGTAGATTTCACAACCCAAGTCTGGGTCCGCACAGCTTATCCACAGCCCCGGGTGTTTTCAAACAATGGCAGAGCCCCCCAGGAGAACTGGTATTGTCCACATAGCTTGGTTAAAAAGGATATTTACTGATAAAACACATATGCACATGCGCTCATATACACATGTACTCACTCATACATGTACACACATACACACACAGATAGGTTTCAGAGACAAGCTTTTTTTTGGAATTCAGGGGCCATCAGTTCACATTTTGTCTGGGTTGGGAGGACCCCCCCCTTTCCACTTACCCTTTCTGGGTCCCCACACACTTGTTAAATATTGGATACTCCGATTTTGAGTCTACAGTCTCTCAGATTGCAAGACGGTTTGGCCGTGTCTCAGAATGGAGCCGCCTTCCTTAGCCCTTGGCGCGAGGGGTAAAGGAATTGTTAGGCAGCCATCCCCCTCTGTCCCTCCCCAACCCCTCCTCCACAAGCCAGAGGAGAGCAGTCAGGCATCCTGCGTGAAAAATCCAAGCGTCCAGAAGCAGGGGGGTTGTGGAAAGCTAAAATTAATCTTCACTTCTTTCAGCTTCAAGAGCTATTCATGACATGAAAGAATTTGAGAAAGACCTGGGTGGGTAGTGGGGCTGAGAAGCCACCATTCGCAAGGGTTGAAACTCAGAGCGAAGAATACTTTTAAATAGCATGAACTCACCACAAAAAGTCACATTACTGAAAGGCGGCCGGAGCCCAGTAAAACTGACACAACATTTCACATTCATTGAATCTTGTTCTTTGGGGGAAAGTTTTCATACGGAGAGAAAGCAACAATGGAAGACAATGGTGCTACCTTACCAAAGTCCATTCATGCATCCACTTCAAATACGTTTAACTGCTTGTCAATAGGTTTCTCCAGCCTCTCGGCTTCTAACTTTCTGTCCTGTCTGTGTACCGACCACTTAAGTTCGGCTAAAGCCTTGTGACCTGGACTGCCTCCCCTTTATGTGGGTCAAAACGCAAGGCGAAGCCATTGTGTCAAGGGGCCTTCATTAAATTCATTGATTTGACCTGTATTTTAAAGACCAAAAGTCAAATGGAACGGGAAGTTAAAAATTCCCATACAAGAAGCTCCCCTCGGGCCACTTTTCGACTTTGTTGAACTATCTTGTGTGCTCACCAAAGGGCATTTTAGGTCTATTTGAAGTCTGCTTCCAGGCTAGACAAACTGTTGCACATGTGTCTCTTCGGGAGAAGTTCGGATTTGATTTTTATTTATTTTTATTTTCAATTTTTTTTTTCAAAAGTGGGAAGAGGCACCAAGGTTGAAGCGGGGCTAGCGAATTTGATTTTCTTCCCTGCAAGAATGATTTTGGCCATCTGATGTACAAGTTGAACAAAGCCATAGCTCGGCTTGGCCCCTGTGCTGTGAACAGCTCTCTGTTACATGCAGAACGTTCTGGTAGGGAAGTGTTGGGTTGTTTCTTTGTCTGTTTGCAGTGTGCGCTCTGGAAATGAGATGGGCTGCAGTTTTCTTTCAGGCCTTATTGAAGAATGGCAGCATTTAAAAGCCCGTCTTTCCCTGGGTTGAAGCAACCGCTCAGTGGTTAAGAGCACAGGCGGTTCTTCCAGGGGATCCAGGGTCCGTTCCCATCACCCACACGACAGCTCAGCATTGTCTGGAACTCCACACAGATACACATGCGGGCAAGACACCAATGCACATAAAATAAAAATAGGTAATCGTTTTAAAAGACCTTGTCTTTTCCTTGCAAACGTGTTTGGGACAAAATAGAGTGCTGGTTCAAAACATGTGTTCAGGTGGTATCGGGCACTTATGAATGAAGAAACTGAGATTCAAAAATCAAATGACTTTGCACCCAGCAAAATGAGAACAGAATGGAACCGAGATCTAGGAGACCCAAAGTTCTCACTATGGGAGAAACAAATTCCAGCTTTCTGAGCGTGCAGCTGAGAGCTGGAAATAGCACAGATGTATTGATCAGGGCTGATTGGGGGGGAGGTGGGGAGGTCTTCAAGATATCAGATTTCTTCCTGTTATTTATGTATTTATTTATTTTTCTAGTTCCCTTTATATAGAATAAAGATACAGCCTCCAGAAACTGATGGCAAGCTAAGAAAGCACACTTGACCTTGGCCTTTCTGTCCTAGAAGCCATTCTGGGTAATGTTCCCCAAGACTAAGATGAGGGGTGGTAACAGGACCTGCCTGGGTCATGACCAGGGATGTCACTCAGTGCCACCATGGTCTGTGTCCTTGGCTCTGATGGCCTAAGGATTAAGGTTCTGTCACTTCCTGTCAGGGCAAAGTCCTTAATGTGAAGACTCCCAGAAGGTTATCAATTCCTGGAGGTCAGAGCTGTCTTTATATTTTTACACAGATCGCCATTTTCCTAGGAACAGATTTTCTAGTTCAATATCCTCTTTCTACAAGGAAGGAAAGTAGCATCAGAAATGCTTGGGCCCCGAGATCACAGTCCTTTGTGGTCTTGTGTTGAAACCAAAGAGGATTATTCTCAAACTTTAAAATGTAACTAAAATGTAATGGGATTTGCCTGGTTGGATTTCGGACTTATTTGGGACCTGTGACCCCCTCTTCTTCTTACCAGTTTCTCCTTTGGGAACAGGAATGTTTCTTTCAGACCCGCTCAAGAGGAGGCAGCTACCATGGTATCTGGTTCCTGCAGTTTCACGGCTGAAGAGGCATTTTACCCCTGGATAGACAGATACACCTCGAGTCACACTCATATTTGACTTGGGCGAGATTCTGCATTTAAAGTTGAGAACGGATGGATTCCGAGGGGAGTTGGCTTGAGGTGAATGTATTTTCCCAGTGAGAGGACACGAATTTTGACAAAGCTGGAAGGCCAATGCCAGTGGTTGAATTGTGTCCCCTTCCCCAGATGATGTGGCCTCAGTAGGGATACTCTATGTAGCCCAGACTGTTTTGGAACTCACTCTGTAGACCAGGTTGGCCTTGAACTCCCCGAGCACTGGGACTAAAGGCGGGGTGTCACCACCTCCCTCCCTGCCTCCACAAAGCCTTCTTAATGTGTAGAGAAGCAACTCTTTGGCTGCTGTCTGCTCTCACTCCTTCAGAGTACACTCCACTTTATTCCCCAATAAGCTTCTCCTCTCTTCTGCCTTTGGCCTTGTGTGATTGTCTGAATTCTCTCCATGAAGGATTCTCTCAACTGGGGGTCCTGGAGACATAGTGCCTGAATAATTAATCTACCCTCTCATGTTTTAACCCTTTTGCCTCCTCTAAACACCAACTCTTGCAAACTGCGGCCATCATTAAATAAATAAAGGTCACTTGAACTCAAGGTCTAGAGCCTCCAGGACCCCACAGGGATGACATTCACTGAAATACTGCACAAAGGGGAGGGAGAACCTGTTGAGACCATATCCAGAGGTTAGGCATGGTCCCTTGGTTGAGGGATGGGGCCACCCACCCATCTCCAAAATTTTAACCTAGAATTGCTCCTGTCTAAAGGAAATACAGGGACAAAGAGTGGAACAGAGACTGAAGGAAAGGCCATCCAGAGACTGCCCCACCTGGGGATCCATCCCACATGCAGACACCAAACACAGACACTATTTCTGATGCTAAGAAGTGCTTGCTGACAGGAGCCTGATATAGCTGTCTCCTGAGAGGCTCTGACAGATCCTGACCAATACGTATGTGGATGCTTGCAGCTAACCTGGGATAGGGGGTTTGCAGAGGGGAAATGGGGAAAGGGGATAACATTTGAAATGTAAACAAATAAAATATCCAATTTTTAAAAAAGTTGGTCTGATAACAGGTACCTACTTAGTGGCTAACAGGTAGGTAGTAAATCAGCATAGCTCAGTGCTCAAAGGGATGAGCCGTGCCCTGGGGCATGGAGGCACTGGTGAAAGATTTCATCACGCTTTTCAGAATGGCGTGCAATTTAAAACACATGAATTGTTCGTTTCCGGAATTTTTCATTTAATGCTTTTGGACTGCATCTGATCTGGGGTAACTGAAACAGCAAAAAAGAAAAACAGTCAGTGGCTTATTAAAGTAGTCCCAACTCAACGTAACAAATATCCTAGTAAAAAAAAAGGGGGGGTGATGCAGAGGCTGGGAAGGTGGCTCAGTGGTTAAGAGCACTGGCTGGTCTTCCAGAGGACCCAGGTTGAGTTCTTAGAATCCACACGGTGGCTCATAACCCTCTGTAACTCCAGCTCAAGGGGATCTGATGCCATCTTTTGATCTCCATGGATACTAGGCATGTAAGTAGACATATATGTAGGCCAAACATCCGTACATGTAAAATAAAAAAAAAGGAAATTCCACAGAGCATAGTAATCCATGCTTCCCAATACTCAGGGACTGAAGCAAGGAGGTCATGAATTTTAGGTCTGCCTGAGCTCCATAGCAAGCTGAGAGAGAGAGAGAGAGAGAGAGAGAGAGAGAGAGAGAGAGAGAGAGAGAGAGAGAAGGTAGGTGTGGTGATACACACCTGTAATCTTACACTTGAGAAAAAGAAGTAAGAAGATCAAGAGTTTAAGACAGACAGACAGACAGACAGACAGATAAACTAATAGGGACTAGAAAGAAAACTCTAAAGTTAAGAGCACTTGCTGCTCTTTCAGAGGACTTGAGTTCGGTTCCCAGCACCCACAGAGCAGTTCACACCAATCTGTACCTCCGGTTCCAGGAATCTGACTCCCTCTTCTGGTCTCCAGTGGTACTGCACACACACAGTGCACGTACATACACGTGCAGGCAAATGCTCATAAAGTGAAAATGAATCTTTATGATTGTGAGCTCTGCCTTTAACAGCTGAGCCATCTCTCCAGCCTGAAAATGAATCTTTAAAATATAAAAATGAAGAAGAGGCATTCAGATACACATGCACAAAGGGAAAACCAAATGAAGATAGAGGAGGAAGACAGCCACATGAGGAAAGGAAAGAACCTCAGATGACACCATTTTACTGGTGCTTTGACCTCAGATTTCCACCTCGAGAACTGTGAAAAGATAAGTTTCTCTCCCAGGAAGCTATGAGGGTGACTCTACCAATGGGGGATATGGTGCCTGAACCAGCCATCTCCTGTAACCAGGCAAGACTTCCAGTGGAGGGGTTGGGACACTAACTCAGTCACAAAACCTTTGACTGACAATTTATTCTGCCTACAAATTGTGCTGGGGTAAAGGTAGTACAGAAATTAGAGGAGTGGCCAACCAATGACTGGTCCAACTTGATACCCAGGCCTCAAGGAGCCCATCCTGACACTGTCTGGAGAGCCAGGAGCCAGAAGCTGGATAGCCTAGGATAGAAAAGGATTCCTAATGATATTTTGCTATATTCATAGACTGGTGAGTAGCCCAGGTGTCATCAGAGACGCTTCAACCAACAACTGAGGGAAACAGATGCAGAGACCCCAAAGTCAAACATTAGGCAGAGCTTGGGGAATCCTGCAGAAGAGGGGAAGAAAGGATTGTAGTGTGGTCAAGGATGCCACAAGAACACCCACAGAGTCAACTAACCTGAGCTCCTAGAGACTCACAGAGACTGAACCGCCAACCAGGGAGCACCCATGGGACTGACCTAGGCCCCCACACGTATGTTAACAGTTGTGTAGCTTGGTCTTTTTGTGGTACTCTGAACAGCAGGATCAGAATATACATACATATATATATGTGTGTGTGTATGCATGTATATATATGTATATGTGTGTATATATGTATGTGTATATATATGTATATATGTGTGTATATGTATGTATGTAAATGTGTATATGTATGTATGTACTGGCTGGTTTTGTGTGTCAACTTGACACAGGCTGGAGCTATCACCAAGCAAGGAGCTTCAGTTGGGGAAGTACCTCCATGAGATCCAGCTGTGGGGTATTTTCTCAATTAGTGATCAAAGGTGGGAGGGCCCATTGTGGGTAGTGCCACCCCTGGGCTGGTAGTCTTGGGTTCTATAAGAAAGCAGGCTGAGCAAGCCAGGGGAAGCAAACCAGTAAGAAACATCCCTCCATGGCCTCTGCATCAGCTCCTGCTTCCTGACCTGCTTGAGTTCCAGTCCTGACTTCCTTTGGTGATGAACAGCAGTGTGGAAGTGTAAGCTGAATAAACCCTTTATTCCCCAACTTGCTTCTTGGTCATGATGTTTGTGCAGGAATAGAAACCCTGACTAAGACAATGTGTGTGTGTGTATGTATGTATGTATATATACACACATATATGTATGTATATGTGTATGTATGTATGGTATGTATGTAATGTGTACATGTATATATGTATGTATATGTGTGTATATATGTATGTATGGTATGTATGTAATGTGTATATGTGTACATGTGCATATGTATGTATGTATGTATATTAAGTTTCTATTGTTCAAATCACTTGCCCTGTGTTCCCTTTGCTACAGCAGCTTCAGCAAACCAGTGTGCTGTAGTTCTCACGTTGTGAGCCCACTCCAGTGTTTGCCTGTGCTGTTTTTACTCCTTGGGGCTACACACACATGCTTGGGGCATGATTTTTTTCTAAGATGTATTCATGTTGAGGTAAATAATTTGCTCATTGTTCCTGAGAAAAGGTCTCCTAAAAGCCACAGAATGCTACAAGTCATGGAAGTCTTTGTCATTCAGAGCGGGCTCCTCATCATGTGGCAGTTAACATTATGTTATGTTAGTGAAACCACGCAGAATGGTGCTTGTCTTCCTACAAATTCCAACCTGGAAGACTGAGGTGGAAGACTGAGGCTTGAGCCAGCCTCACACGTGAAGGGAGGAAGACCCGGCTATCTGTGGTTCCCAGCAAACACACCTCACTACCAAAGACATCCACAGACTGAGAGTCAAGGAGTAGAAGTCGATTTAGACAAGCAAGAGGAAGCAGACTGGTGTAGGTATCCTGATATCTATTAAAGCTGCTTCAATATTCATCAGAGGAAATAAATAAGAGTACTGTGTAGTAATCAAGGGAACAACTAAGAGTACATAAAGTTATGAGCATGCATCCACTAGACTCTGGGGCTTACAATACCATAAAACAGACACCAATGTACATAAATGTTAGACAGGCCTGACCCAGTAACAGCGGGTGATTTCAGTTTCCCGTTCTCTTCTTTATATAGTTCATCCAAATAAATCAACAAAGAAACCAGAAGCCAAGCCACAACATAGATCAGATGGACTAAACAAATATCTATAAATCATTCCAACCCACAGAAACGGAAACACATTCTTCTTAACAGACTATGGAACCTTCTTCCAGATAGAACTCAATATAAGCCACAAAGCGAGTCTCAACAAACCCCAAGGAATGGAAATAATTGTAGACATATCATCAGATAGATATAGAATTAAGGAATAGCAAGAGAAATCCTGGAAACTGCACAATTCCATAGTGGCTGGACAATTTACTCTTAAATAAATAGCAAGTCATTGGAGAAATGAAGGAGGTAATAAAAAGAAGTCATAAATCATGGGGATGGAGAGATGGCTCAGTGGTCAAGAGAAATTGCCTCTCTTGCGTAGGACCCGGGTTTGGTTCCCAGCACCCACATGGTAGCTCACAATACTCTGTAACTCTAGTTTTAGGGGGTCTAACAACCTCTTTACCTCAGTGGGAACTGCACACACATGGTTTACATGTATATATGCCAGTTAACACTCATATGCATTTTTAAAAGACATTTTTTTACTTTCCTTGAAGAGAAAATGAGAGTACAGTTACCTGAACTTTCGGGATAGGGCTAACACGGGTTTGGGAGGAAAGTTTATGACTGTGGGTGCTTACATTGAAAAAGACATCATATCAACAACCTGATATAAACAACCTAATGATGCTCCTGAAGATCTTAGAAAAATACAGGCAAGCCAAACTCAAAGCGGCAGGTCAGGACTGGAGAGAAGCCTCAGTGGTTAAGAGCAGCTGCTGCTCTTGCGGAGGATCCTGGATTTACTTGCCAGAATCCACGCTGGGAATCTCACAACCTGTAACTTCAGATCCAAGGGGTCTAACGCCCTCTTCTGGCTTCCCCTGGCACCTGCACTTATGTGGGAAACCTATACACATACACACTCGTACAAATAAAAACAAAAAATATATTTTTTAAACAGTAGGTAGTGATAATAAAGATCAGAAGAGAAATTAATCAATGACTAAAATAGCAATATATAGAGTCTATCGAGCTAAATGGATTGGTTGTTGTTATTGTTGTTGTTGATTTTAACTTTTAGACAGTGTTTCCCTGTACAGCCTTAACTGTCTGGGAACTCACTCTGTAGACTAGGTTGGCCTCAAACTCATGGATATCTGCCTGCCTCTATCTCCTGACTGCTGGGATTAAATGTGTGTACTACTACTCCTGGGCTCTAAACTTGTTCTTTGAAACAATAAATAAGAAGGTATAGAGATAGCTGAGTGGATAAAGTGCTTGTCCTGTAAGCATAAAGACCTGAGTTCGAATCCCCAACATCACGGAAAAAGCCAGGCATGGCTGCAGGGTCCTTTAAGCCCAGCACTAGGGCATAGACATGTTGATTATTGGGGTTTGCTGCCTAGACAAAACGGCAAGCATCTGACTCTGTGAGAGAAGAGACCCTGTCTCAAGGCAATAAGGTGGAGAGTGACAGAGGAGACACCCTGACCTCCATATGCACACGTGTGTGGGCACACAGACAGCACACACATACAACACAACACACACAGGCTCACAAATACAAATAAAAGAAGAAAAACAAGCTTGGCGGTCCCCTAGCCAACTGAACCAAAAGAAACAAAGACTCAAATTTAAAAACAAATTAAACATGAAAAATTGGAAATTAGTAGAGCTTACCCTTAAGTCTATAGAATTATTAGGGAATTGTTTGAAAATGTGTTTTAAAACACTAGAAAATCTAGAAGAAATTGACAAATTCTTAGGCAGCTATGATTTTCCGAAATTAAATCAAGAAGCTATAAAGAACTTAAATAGATTCGTGAGATTCAGTGAGATTGAAACCCTAATGAAGAAGCAGTTTCTTGGCCAGGCTATGATGGCGCACACCTTTCATTCATGAGAGGTAAAGTCAGGCAGATCCTTGAGTTTGAGGCCAGCCCTGATCTATAGAGTAAGTTCCAGGACATTGATGGCTTCACAGGAAAAAGAATCCAGTTTTGACTCCACCACCCCCCACAAAAAAACAAAACCCATTAAGGTCTAGAAAGCCATTGAGGGAGATATCAGAAGCTGACCTCTAACCTCTGCATGGTCACGCACAAGTGAACAAATTATGCACATGCACACACACATATGCAAATAACATTTTGGCTAACTAGACAAAGTGTTATCAGCTCTCCTTTGAGCTGATTGGTCCTACGTGAAGTAAGAGGGGAGTTGTGTAGGTCGTGAGTCTGGACGTCCCAGTACACTGAGATAACAGTGACTCAGCCATAACTTTTGGGCATATTAGTAGCATTCTCCAGGGTCAGCATTGGATAATTACTTTTGGGAAGTGGAGTCTGAAAACCTGAACTTAATTTCACCTTATGAACAAAATGGAGACTGATTACAAAATGGCCGCAGTTATGTTAAAAGGAGCAGGCCTCACCATTTCCCGCTTTGAGTTGTTCCAGCGAATCAAATCATCAATTCTTATTTGACTCTGAGGCCAAGGGGACCAGTTAAGCGGACTTTTATACCAGCCTTGTTGGCGTTTGTAATTCTGACAGGGCTTGATCAATTTGTTGACTTAAATATTTGAAATTTTGATCTCCCTTAGTAAGTGCTGCGGCTTCCACGCTGGCACACTTGCTATGCCCATGTCTACTAGGAGGGGCACTAGGATTGGAGCTGCCCTGGCCATCCGGGATCAGTGTCGAAGTCCCAGGTGTTCCCAGCCTCCCTCTCCAGAATAATAGCATACCTGAGGCAATAAATATACCAGTAAGCAAAAGTCGGAAGATTCCCTGAAGATACAGTGTTGAAGGTACTGAGACTCTGATATCTTATATGAGCCTACGTGTAAGCAAGGGTCTTATCCTTCAGTCCCTTCCAGAGTCAAGGTGGACTCATGTCCCCAAGGGCATAATTGGTCTATTTGTCTTCTGTTTCTAAAGGGGAGGGAAGAACTCTTGGGGTAGAGAGAAAGATGGTCAGGGTTGGGAAGGGGTCTGCCAGCCGTATAATGGCAGAAACAGATTGTTGGGTGGTTAGCTCTTGCTTTGAGGCTAACATTTTGTTAGAACAAATGATGTCTAAGACCCTGCTATTGGTGGCCTGGAATCTCTGCATGGTGAACATCATTCCAGGGACCTTACCAGATGCCTAGAGGGGGAGTCACCAAGTCTACCCTGTATCCCAAACATTATCCCATACATTGGAAGCAAGCTGAATAAAGCCATTGATAGGCCTCATGTCAGAAGCAGGTCTCTCTAGCTCAGGACCCTTGCTTCTGTCCATCAGCTAGAATAGAGTCTGGCTGGCAGTGTCAGTCTCCAGCAGAGCTTGCACTCAGGCAGGAATGATGGAAGCGGGGTGACAGTACCCAGAATGGGCTGTGGTGACCAGTGAGGTAACCAAGCCCATGTCTGGCAGATAAGGGCTGGCTGCCCTTTTCTGTACAGTGAGAGCCCCTTTCTGACACTCTCAGACCAAAACTGTTTATTTTGTCCCTTGTTGGTTGTGGGGACAGGACTCTCTTGGTCCTCTTCTGGGTGGTTGTGATGACCATTCTCATAAGGGCTATGATTGCTCACAACAGGTAGCCCTGCCCAAAACACAACACATCCTCTGTTTCTCCGCACGATCCCTTACATTATTTATATGATTTTTATCATTTATATTATTCATCTTAATTTAGATGGAGTTGATTTTTCCCAGTTTTTCAGAGTAGATCTCAATCCTTTGTGACTGAATAGAATTATCCTTATCAGTTACCCAAGTGGCTAATGTTTCACAGCCCCATGTAGCACAAACGTGCACATCTTGTTTCCCACAGTCAAGGTCTCCATTTGAAAGACAGGCATATATCTGAAAGGAGGCCAGGCTATTTTTCATATTCTGGGTCCCACATCCAAAAGAGCTAGAGAATGAGGGAACAGATATGTTTGCAGTCTTTGGATGCTTATTCCATTTTGGCCCAAACAACTTACATAGGTCAATGTTGAGGGTGGCGGGGACCACAGGCAGTGATGTTAGTAACTAGGCTCCTGTCTGTAGTCCTAATCAAAGTCCGTATGTGTTGCACTGGAGCCTGTGTCTCAGCAGCTCAAAGCAACTCGTAATAGAAAACTAGTGTCCAGAGTCCTTTGCCAGTCTGATTTTCAATGGGTCCTGTGGGTGTTGTCTGATGACCCATCCATAGTCTGGGTCCTGATGTTTCCAGGGTGTGAACTTCAAATAAGAGTGATGAATCCAGGATTGGCCATCTATCTTCACAGCTCTCAGGGGGGTCAGGATCACGAAGTGGGGTCCTTTTTGACTTAGCATTTCAGCCTGTAAGGTGGGACAATGGACATCATATTTTTCTTCTGTAACTGCTTCCTACTGACATCAGGACACTGTCCAAGGGGCCCAGGAAGGCTGAGATGCTAGTCAAAGGCTGGACAATGGGACATTTGTCAGAAGCATCTGATCCAGATGAAAGATGGCGCAATCCCATCGACTGGACTGGGTGAGATCAGCTTTCAACCATCCAGAGCTCAGCAGTTCCTCAGGATCCCTGGATGGAGTCTGTCAGCCAGGTGAAAACCTGCTGAGACAAACAGAGACTAGAGACAGAAGTTAAAATTGTCTAGTGACTAGGGAAGGTAAAAAATTCCAAGACCAAGGGGAAAATCTCATTTTCTAGCATATGGAGTCCATTTGTTCCGTGGCAGGTGGATCCAAATCTTACGATTTTTTGATTCCCTAAAACTTATGTGAACTTCAGTTTACAAAAAGATGTACATTAGTTTTACCATTATATTGGAATACATATTTCAGAAAAAATAGTTAGCAGGTGTCTGTAAGGCAACAGGAGTAGACTCGTACCTTTGAGACCTTGTAAAAGCTATATATAGGTTTGGGTTAAAAGGCATGAAACATTTTTTTTTCTCAGTTCAGAGGGCTAGATATAGGGATTGAATACAGATTTTTTAGTATGATGAGAAGCACCTTTAAGTCTATATTGAGAAGACAACTAAAAGGAATTTAAAATCTTGAGAGTTGTGGACAGCCCTGAACTTGTATTTTGATGCTAATTACACTCTTCAGAGGGGTTGCAGATGAGGAGTTGTCTTCTGAATCTTCTCCCCACCTTAACTTTTCCAATAAAGGCTTGAGCTAATGATTGGGTAGAAGAAGGGGGAGGAGCTGAGAGTTTAGGGGAGGAGAAAAGGATCTCGGGGGGGGGGGGAGGGGGGGAAGGAGGAGGAGCCACGGAGGATCAAGAGGACGGGGAGGAGCTACGAGGGATCGAATGAGAGGCTGCAGAGAGAGATTCGAGGCCTGGAGAAACCGCAAGTTATATGGGATAATATAGATGGAAATAGAGTAGTGTAGTGGGAGATCTGCCTAATCTAGGTTTATAGCTTGTTTTGTTACTGATTGAGTTGAGATTTCTTTTACCGGGGAATTGGGTTGGAAACAAAGTAGCAACACTTGAGCTCATGACTGAATTGTAAGCAGTCAGTGCTCCATCAGTTTATCAAAACTTCACTGATCAATGTTAAAATTCTGAGCTTTGAAATCCTAGTATAACCATAGCATGGGAGAAATATGAAACATTTCTCCCTTTTTCTATATATCTTAAGTCATTTCTTACAAACATCTTTTTACACTCCCCAATATTTATAATGTACATTTACCAACCTCAAACATATTTTTTTATCTGAAGCATTTTTATACTTAAATCACTTTTCTATTATCATCCATTTTTTTTAATATCCTGAAATATCCTTTGCATTTATCAGTCTCAAACATTTTCCTAGGCACATAATATTTTTTTTTTTTTTAGATCTTCAGACCTTAAATGAACTTTTTTCTATTTAATTCTTTACAATGAGTTACAGGCAGCTGATTATTGAGAGCAGTCATTTAATATGAGGTCTGTGGACAGGGCAAACATGTTTTCCCTTTTTAATAAGATACCCAGTAGTCTTGATGAATTGATTAATGAGCTAACACTGTGGTGGATTACCTTGAGGTAAGGAGCTAGCTGCCTGTTGTTTTTTAGCTGTTAAGATAGCTCAGCCATCAATGTGATCAGAGAGCTGAGAAGGATAATTATAATCTAATGGTCTATATGTCAATTAAGATGACAGAGACCAGTCCATATTCCATTACCTAGACAGTTGTCTGGGGCTCCTGTGGTCTCCTTGGCACCGAGGGCAGAGGCAGACTTTGGCCATCAGGCCCAGAAGATGAAGGGGCTTTTTTCCTGTGGTAAAGGAACATGGGAAAGACTGGCCTCACCTTGTCATAAGCAACATGCGGCGATCAGTCTCCAGTTGTCCTTTGCCCACAGTTCAGGCTGGGTCCTGGCAGCGGGCAAGGCATTGGGGCCGTTATGCCTAGTACCACAAACCAGGTTCTGTCTTTTGTCATTGTGTGTATCCCTTCTTGGAGTCTTGGGGGAGGGGGGTGTCGGACACTGTTAGGATTCAGGACTCTCTGTCTATTATGGTAAGTGTAAGCATATTAAATGCCGTATTCGGTAGATCTCTGACAGGTTTGAGGGCTAGTACCTACCTAGCATATCTGAGTTTTTAAACAATCTTTTGTCAGTTTTCAGTTACCTGCTCTAAACTGTACCTTGCAAACATAAAACAGGAGACTAAATAAAGTTTAATCTTGCAATTAGCTGCATCAGATTTTAGCATGACTTCATAGACATTTCTGAATATATTAAAGGATTTGATCATTTAGAAGGTTATTGACTATCAATCCCTGTTATGTCCGAACCTTAAAAATTGAATTCTGGGGCTGGAGTGGTGGCTCAGAGGTTAAGAACACTGACAGCTCTGTCAGAAGTCCTGAGTTCAATTCCCAGCAACCACATGGTGGCTCACAACCATCTGTAATGGATTCGATGCCCTCTTCTGGTGTGTCTGAAGACAGCCACAGTGTACTCACATACATAAATAAATAAATCTTTAAAAAAAATTGCAGTTTTGAATTGAAGCTCTTCTAGCATCAAAATAAAACTTTTTAATCCATAAACATGTTCTATAAAGAGACTAGGAACCTTTCTGACCTTTACCTGGTATATCATAACAGAACATAACAGTTAAATCGTATGACTGGGTTTAAGCTGAAGTCTTAAGTGTCAGGGCAGGGGAAGGTTAAGCTGGGAAAAATGGTAAGCATCTTAGCTGAGAGAGCTCTTATCTGCTAGTTGGGCTGCAAGCAGGGATGGGGGTGGAGGTGGGGGTGGGGTGGAAGGGCGGGAGGGGGAGCTGCTAGAGTCTTGCCAGAGTTCAGGCAAACTGAAAAGAAGTGGGGGTGGATTTCAAGAACCAGTAATTCTTAACCTTTTTATGTTTTAAATCTCTATTTTTTAATTAACAAATTCTTTAATTTGTATTCCTGGTATCATTACTATAATATACAGAGCAATATATACCTGATGTATATGAGTACACTGTTGTTCTCTTCAGACACACCAGAAGAGGGCATCAAATCCCATTACAGATGCTCTTAGCCACTGAGCCATCTCTCTAGCCCTAATATATACCTGATGTAATGAAAAGAAAAAGGAAAAGACAAAGCTACAACAGGTAAAGAACATCAGGAATGTGTATCTAATTGAAATTATTATTGCGTTAGTCAATAGCTATATTTTTAAATGAAAACCTCCTGTTATCATATTAATTATTTCCATCGTCAGATATATCACCATCACCATAGCGATTGCCTGAACTCTTCTCATCAGAATTGTCTCCACCCCATGGGTTTATGACCTGATTGCTGTTCTCCAATAAAACATTCTCCTTCATTGCAACCATCATATACCAAAGACATTCCAATAAACATTCAACAAATTTTAAAATGTCCCATTGCTTATATATATATATATATATATATATATATATATATATATTCAACTATAATTTTGAAAAGTTCCTTTTGTAATATCAAAATAAAGTATCCTTTTAAAGAGTGAAGTTATAGAGTATGACCATAATTTTTAGAAGACAAAACCAAGTTTTTTTTTTAACAGATTAAACAATCTAGTGTCTCTAAAAATCAATACCAAGTGCATTATTTTCATGTTATAAAGTTGGGCTGCCAGCAAGAAAAGTTCTTGTATACAAATGCATGAAGGTACAGTCTTAATACCTAATTAAAGAAACACTTCTAAATCCCATCCTTTTAGGTCTGGTCTTTAGGACAGGAACTACACAAACAATATCATCCCAATTTAAAAGTATCTTTAGAAGCTTGTTTCTCTGGGTCGGCTTAGGCCATGTGTTGTTATCCAGAATGGCTTTAACCCTGAGTTGTTTTAAGCCAATTTTCTGTTACCAGTGTTACAGATTTTTAGCCATACATCATAAATGATAAACCAATATTTTATAACCAAAACATGCAGAACAATACAGTTAAGACCAGACAGAAATAAATATGTAGTGGCCACATGCATTTATACCTTTAAGACAGACGACAGACAGACAAAATTTTAATTTCAATTTGTTTTAAATTGAGTTTGTTTAAATTCAATTTCAAAATTTTAATTTTAATCGCTTCCTGTTGAATTCAATTGTCGTGGGCAGAGAGAATCTGTACTGGCTTCAGCTTTCTTACCAGAGACCCTAAGGAGCTGCTGCTACCCCTGACTTACTGTCAGCTTGATCAGGCAGGGCTCCAAGGGCAGCACCAGTTCATCCCAATTCAGCCACTTCGTTCCCTGAAAAATCCTTGAAATGAGTTAAAACTAAAGCAAGGAGTGAACAGCCAGCAGATGAAGTTTTAACCACATTTTTCCTCTGAACGTGAAACACAGAGCGACAATCAGGCAGCAAAGTGAAACCCCAGACATAAACTGAAAGATATTGACAGATGGGTGCACCGAGGACAAACAGTAGAGTTGGGGGACCAGCAAAGAGGGAAGAGAACCAGACGTCCTATCAAAGGGACCAGAACCAGGCATTCCCCAGTGCGAGCCAGAGAGCAAGCAGGGTGTTTCCTGACCTCTTGTGACCCTAGGAGATTTGCTGCATCCAGCCTTCCTCTTTTGGGTCTCCAAAAGTTTAGACCAAACTAGAAACAAGAACAAATCAAGAAAAAGAACTGTGCAGGTAAAGGAAACTCACCTCCTCATGGAGGGAGCCAGTTTGGTGGCGTTCATGAGCAATAACTGATTGATATAATAATGCATTGAATAATGCTTGAGGTTAAGGGGTGTTCTTGGCCAAAGCACCAAGTAGGTGTTCAGGAACTGCCACACAAACCATATGAACATCAGTTAAGCAAGGATAGTTTATTGAACTCATACACCAAGACTGAATGGTCAGGAACACAAAAAGGACTCAGAGCCTAAATGTCTGTCCCAAAAGCAGGCTTTTTACAGGAAAAATTCAATTCAAAAGTTTAAAAGGCAAGGAGGGGAGGAATACAACGTTTTGACTAATTAGACAAAGTGTTATCAGCTATCCTTTGAGCTGACTGGTCCTAGGTGAAGTAAGAGGAGAGGTGTGTAGGTGTGTAGGTGAACCAGGAAGTCCCAGTCCACTGAGATAACAGTGATTCAACCATAAATTTTGGGTTTATTAGTAACATTCTTCAGTGTCAGCTACAATAATTTCTTCTGGGCAGTGGAGTCTGAGAACCTGAACTTATAAACAAAATGGAGACTAAATATAAAATGGCCACAGTTATGTTAAAAGGAGCAGGCCTCAACATAAACAACAACTAAAAGACAACATTAGGTAACATGGTGCTTATTAATGTAATATAAATATATTTGTATAAACAATATAAATATAGACTGTTCCTGGATTAGGGAAACTTTTTTTCCATACTACACACTTTATTTCTACCACATCCAAGTTTCACTTGAACACTGCAAATGTTCCAACTATTTATTGACCAAAGATAATAATAAAATACCAAACAAAGGAATAACCCCCAGTGCATAAAATCCAACTCACCAGAAGGAGAAAAACCAAGGTGACATAACTCCTCCGAAAGTTACTAATCCTTCAGTAATGACATCTAGTGAGAGTGAGATGGGTGGACCTCCCAGAGAGCTGGAAAAGGGTGATCACAATGATGCTCAAAGAGGAGAACCAGGTCCTGTCAGAGAACACAAATGGTGAAAGAAATAAGGTGGATAATACAGGGTGCAGAAGAGAGATCAAATAAAGAGATAAAAACGAGAAGAAAACACCAGCCATAAATGCAAGAAATGAAAACATGGTAAGTTCAATCAAAAGCTCTGTGGAAACTCACCAATAGAATGGATGAAGAAGAAGACATAAAATTTGAGCTTGAACACAAGGTGCAGGAACTGGAACATTCCAGCAAGGACAAAGATGAAATAATAAGAAGGTACCAGTGTAGATTCCAAGACAGACATGGCACTTTGGAAATACCTAGTCTGTGGGATTTAGGTATTCAAGAATCTCATTCTAAAGGAATGAAAGAAAGAGAGAAAGAGAGAGAGAGAGAGAGAGAGAGAGAGAGAGAGAGAGAGAGAGAGAGAAAATGAAAAAGAGAGAGAGGAAAAGAAAAGAAAATTTTCATTTTCAAAATAATCACAACAAAATTTCTAGGAGGTAGGAAAAAAGATACCAATTCAGGTATAGGACACCAAGCAGATAACCAAACAAAAAACCAAAAGAAAAAAACTGTCCCCTCATTATATTATAACGTACTGCTGGTTTTGTGTGTCAAGTTGACAGAGTTATCACAGAGAAAGGAGCTTCAGTTGGGGAAATGCCTCCATGAGATTCAGCTGTAAGGCATTTTCTCAATTAGTGATCAATGGGGGAGGGCCCCTTGTAGGTGGTATCATCTCTGGGCTGGTATTCTTGGGTTCTATAAGAGGGCAGGCTGAGCAAGCCAGGGGAAGCAAGTCAGTAAGAAACATCTCTCCATGGCTTCTGCATCAGCTCCTGCTTCCTGACCTGCTTGAGTTCCAATCCTGACTTCCTTTGGTGATGAACAGCAGTGTGGAAATGTAAGCTGAATAAACCCTTTCCTCCCCAACTTGCTTCTTGGTCATGATGTGCAGGAATAGGAACCCTGATTAAGACATATAATTAGAACACTAAATATACAGAACAAAAATAAATGTATATTGAAAACAGCAAGAGACACCAAGTCACATAGAAAGGCAGGCCCATCAGATAACAGCAGACTCTTCAACTAAAAGTTTAAAAGCCAGAGGAACCTGGAAAGATGTGAAAGATGACACCTGGCAGCCCAGACTACTATACCCAGCACAACTATATAGTAAAGCCAGAGGAACCTGGGCAGGTATGAAAAGTGACACCTGGGAACCCAGACTACTATACCCAGCACAACTATATAGTTTGTGAAAAATAAAACATTTTCATGATAAGCACAGACTGAAAGAATTTATTACACTTTTTCCTCTGGCGGCAGCCATCATGTGAGTCAAGATGGGTGCATACAAATATATCCAGGAGCATGGAGGAAGAAGTAGTCCGACATGATGTGTTTTCTTTTGAGGGTTCACTGCTGGGAATACTGCCAGCTTTCTGTGCTGCCCACTCCACCCAGTTTGATAAAGTGTGAAGACTGGGATACAAGGCTAAGCAAGGTTATGTCATTTACAGGATTTGTATCTACTGCAGTGGTCGCAAATGCCCAGTTCCTAAGGGTGCAACTTACAGCAAACCATGGTGTTAATCAGCTGAAATTTGCTCGAAGGCTTCAGTCTGTTGCTGAGGAGAGAGCTGGGCACCATTGTGGGGCTTTGAGAGTCCTGAATTCCTACTGGGTTGGTGAAAATTCCACATATACATTTTTTGAGGTCATCTTCATTGATTAATTCCATAAAGCTATCAGAAGAAATCCTGACACCCAGTGGATCACCAAACCAGTCCACAGCAACAGAGGGATGCCTGGGTTGACATCTGCTGGTCGAAAGAGCCATGGCCTTGGAAAGGGCCACAAGTTCCACCACACTATTGGTGGTTCTTGCCACTGTGCAGCCCGGAGAAGGCACAATACTCTCCGACTCCATCGTTACCTCTAATACACATGATATTTGTAAAATTCATATCCAATAAACAATTTAGGAAAACCAAAAAAAAAATAGAAGCCGGGCAGTGGTGGCGCACACCTTTAATCCCAGTACTTGGGAGGCAAAGGCAGGAGGATTTCTGAGTTTGAGGCCAGCCTGGTCTACAAAGTGAATTCCAGGACAGCCAGGGCTACACAGAGAAACCCTGTCTCGAAAAAAACCAAAAAAAAAACCAAAAAAAAAAAAAAAAAGAACTTATTACCACTAAGTGTCAGCTCTGCAGAAGATGCTCGAAGGAATCTCTTGGACTGGAAAGAAAAGTCAAACTATCCATGAGGCCACAGGAAAAAACACACCAAGCTAGAGTAATAGGTAAGCAAGAGAAGCATGAGGAAAAATAAAAAACCAACACAAACAACAGGAATCAGTGTACATGTTTCAGTAATATCTCTGAATGCTAACAATCTATATTCTCCAACTAAAAGGCACAGACTATTAGACTAGATCAAAAGTCAGAAACTGCGGGGCGGTGGTGGTGCACGCCTTTAATCCCAGCACTTGGGAGGCAGAGGCAGGAGGATTTCTGAGTTCGAGGCCAGCCTGGTCTACAAAGTGAGTTCCAGGACAGCCAGGGCTACACAGAAAAACCCTGTCTTGAAAAAAACCAAAAAAAAAAAAAAACCAAAAAACAAAAAAACAAAAAAAAAACAAAAAGTCAGAAACTAACCATTTTCTGCTTCCAAGAGCTACACCTCACCAAGACAGGCAGACACTGCCTTATGGTGAAAGGATAAAAAAAGGTCTTCTAAGAAAATGGACCCAGGAAACAGCATTTGTTATTGTTAATGTGTGTGACAAAATATACTTCACACCCAAGCCAGTGAGAAAAATAAAAGGGGTTACTTCATGCTGATGGGAGCAATCCCTCAAGAGAACTGCATGACTCTAAACATGTAAGTCCCAAACACAGGTGCACCCAACCTCACAAATACTGCTGTGAAGTCACAGATTAACGTTGCCACAATGATAGAATAGTAGTGGATGGTTAATTTCAATACCCAATTTTCATCAGTTCACAGTTCACCCTGACCATATGTGTGTGTGTGTGTGTGTGCACAAAATGACATCATAGGTTGGATGGACCTAACAGACACATAGAGGAGGTTCTGTACAAACACTACAGAATACAGAAATACACATTTTCTCAGCAGCCTATGAAGCTCTCTCTAAAATAGATCACGGCAAGTCTCATCAAATACAGGAAAACTGAAATAATTTCTTGTGTCTTGTCTGATCACAACATAATAAGACTAGAAATATCATCAGCAAGAGAAACTCTAGAACACACCCAAACTCGTGGAGATTAAACATCGCTCTACTCAATGATGAATGGGTCCCTGAAGAAATCAAAACACAACACACAAAAATCTATGAGATATAGTGAAACCAGTGAAGGGGAAATAAATAGTTCTCAGTGCCTACTTTAGGAAACCAGAGCTGTCTCAAATAAATAACTTAATGATACACCTTGGGACCTGGGGATGAGGAGGAAGGAGCAATTCCAAATCAGTAGACAGAAAAAGACACCATTAAGATTAGAGCAAAAGGGTTGGAGAGATGGCTCAGCGGTTAAGAGCACTGACTGCTCTTCCAGAGGTCCTGAGTTCAATGCACAGCAACCACATGGTGACTCACAACCATCTGTAATGGGATCCGATGCCCTCTTCTGGTGTGTCTGAAGATAGCAACAGTGTACTCATATACATTAAATTAATAAATAAATTAAAAAAAAAGATTAGAACAGAAATCGGGCAGTGGTACCACATACCTTTCATCCCAGCATTCAGGAGGCAGAGGCAGGCAGATCTCCAAAGAATAACATCAGTGCTTTTTAATAATAATTAAATTATGAATAATTTCCATAAAATAGGGAGGGAAAGAACATTGCCAAACTCTTTGTTTGTTTTGTTTTGTTTTCTGAGACAGGGTTTCTCTATGTAGCCCTGGCTGTCCTGGAACTCACTCTGTAGACCAAGCTGGCTTTGAACTCATAGAGATCTGCCTGCCTATGTCTCCCAAGTGCTGGGATTAAAGTTGTGTACCACCACTGCCCAGAGCCAAACTCTATGAAATTAGTGTTACCTTGATACCAGAAGCAGACAAAGACACAAGAAGTACATTAATAAATGAAAGAAAGTTACAGGCTGATTTCCCTGATGAAGACGGATATAAAATTTCTCCATGGAGTGATTGCAACCTGAATTCAAGAACATACTAAAAGATAATTTATCACAATCAAGTCGGGTTTATTCCAGAGACACAGAGATGCTTCAATATGTGTAAGCAAATGAATGCTATAAATTATGTAAGTGGATTCGAGTACAAAATCACATAGGTCATCTCAATCGATGCATTTTAAAACATGTATTTAAGATAGGGTTCTCACCCAGACCCCAAAGGACATGCATGACAGGATCCTAGTGTAACTGTCCTCTGAGAGGTTCCTGCCAACAGTAGATGAAAACAGATGCAGAGACTCACAAACATTAGATGGAGCTTATGGAGTCATGTGGGAGAGTAGGGGGTGGAGGGGGAGGATTGAGGGACCCAAAGAGGATAGGGACGGCTCAGGAAGACCGACAGATTTAACTAACCATGGGGGGCTCCCAGAGATTGAGCCACCAATCAAAGAGCATGCATGGGCTAGACCTAGGCCCCCCTGCACATATGTAGCAGATGTGTAGTTTGGTCTTCATACGGGTCCCCGACAACTGGAGCAGGACGATCCCTGAATCTGTATCCTGTCTGTGGATTCCCCTAACTGGACTGCCTGGTCCGTTATCAGTGGGAGAGGATGCTAGGATGGGGTGATACCCAGGGAGGGTCTCCAGCTTCCCAGAAGAGAAGGGGAGGAGCAATAGGGGGAGGAGCTGTGGGAGGAGGGACTTGGGAGGAGAGGATGCCAGATATTGGGATATAAAGTGAATAGATAAATTAACTAATGGGGAAAAAAAGATGCGGTTCTCACTATGGTCAAAGTGCTGAGAAAAATATTCAGTCCTAAATGGGACATCCATATCAAGCCCACCCCCAAGGCTCAAGAACACAGCAGAATAGGGAGTAGAGTGGCCGTAACAGCTGGAGCAGGAGGAGTTCTCTGAAAGGCTGTCTTCTGGACAAGGAAAGGCTGTAGCACTCAGGAAGTCACAGTAGCTGTGGTCACCTGTACGAGGCCAAGTCAGGTCATATTCTTGTAAGTAAGGAAGCCGGGGTGCGTGGCTCCCATAACTCTGGTTCCTACACAGTCTCGGTTCACATGAATGGAAATCTGCATACGTTTCATTCCTGTGGATTCTTCCTCTCGATATCATAATCGGCGAAGTATAATAGACTGATGGCAACACTTGCAGTAAATACCACTGTTCCACCGGCATAAAGAAAACACCAGGATGCAGCCACAGCTTTCCCTTACAAGTGACTTTTCAGGCAGGACGGTCCTGTAACTACAGGCCGTTGAGTGCGGTCCACGAAGAGAGTAGGCAGCGATTGTTCCCGGCCACACCCTGTTCCATCCTCTCGGACGTCCAGTGCGTGGTCCAGTGAACTAACTCCCTAGCATTCATTCTAAGGATGAGAAAAGGATGGAACTTGATCACTCTTGCAACATTTCTGCCAGGGCAGATCTTTGAACTGTGGGGCAGAACACAGTAAGATTCGATTTAATGACCTGCCTCTTGTCTCTGCGTCTACAAAACATGCTCTTCCATCGACATCAACCTCTGCGCTGATCTGAAAAAAGAACCGACTCTCCTTCCAAGGACAGAGGCTGAAGACAAAGATGGTTGGTAAAGAAGCAAAGAGCCGTTTTAAAGATTTATTGATTTATTTATTTAATATATATGAGTACACTATAGCTGTACTGATGGTTGTGAGCCATCATGTCGTTGCTGGGAGGCTCTGGTCGGCCCTGCTTGTTTCGGCCTAAAGATTTATTTATGATTATATCTAAGTACACTGGAACTGTCTTTACAGATGGTTGTAAGCCACCATCAGAAGAGCAGTCGGTGCTCTTAACTGCTGAGCCGTCTCTCCAGCCCAGCCAAGAGTCATTTATTACTCCTTAAGCAAATTGTTGGTTCTCCAAAATAAACCTGTTTTCCGTAGGGTCCCGGCTGCATCATCTAAAGAAGAGTGGAATCCTGACATGCCCTGCTAAGCACTGTAGCTCTGATGGAGAGACATGGAGCTTAGGGGCTGCGGTGGTTTCAGTGAGAATGAAACCCCCACCCTCCATAGACTCCTATATTAAATGTCTGGTTCCCAGTTAGTGGAACTGTTTAGGAAAGATTAGGAGGTGTGGCCTTGTGGGGGGGGTGGTCTTGTTAGAGGAAGTATGTCACTGAGGATGGAATTTAAGCTTTCAAAAGCCTATTCCAGAACCTCCCTCTGCCTGTAACTTGTGGCTCAGATACATGCTCTCAGCTGTTGCTCCAACCCTGTGCCTACCTGCCTGCCTGCCTGCCTGCGTCTGCTTCCCATCATGGATTAATCTTCTGAAACTGTAAGCAAACCCCCAGTGAAATATTTCCTTTATAGGACGCCTTGGTCGTGGTGTTTTATTGCAGTAATCGAACAGTGACTAAAACAGAGATGGAACTTGGCCACTGTCAGTCTCTTAAGGCCTGCAGATATCGCCCTGGTGTGGAGGCATGTTCCTGGGGACATAAGTCCTAACTCAGCAGGCTTATATTTTCTGAAAGCTTCTAGAAACAGGCTTCCTCCTTTTGTTTCTCCTCCTCCACCAGAGCTGGCTTTATTGACAGGAAGAATTCAAGAGGTCTTAGCTCCATGGAGTCAAGCATGCCTTTAGTCATAGCACTAGAGACAGGAGCAGATGGGTTTTGATGAAGTTCAAACTCAGCGTAGTCTATGTAGCTGTGTAATAAGTTCCAGGCCAGCCAGTGTTTCAGAGTGAGATAGATAGATAGATAGATAGATAGATAGATAGATGCATGCATGCATGCATGCACACATACATACATACATAATAGCTAGATAGATGATAGATAGATGGTAGAGATAGATAGATGATAGATATTGAAACATCAAATGAATAGATGATAGATAGATAGATAGATAGATAGATAGATAGATAGATAGATAGATAGAGATAGATATTAAAATATCATCAAATGAAGTGCTTATAACATCAGCAAAAATCAACTGGGGAAGCCTCTTTCAAGAAAGATAACGAGTTCTCACTCAGATGCCTAGGTAGCACACAGTATCCCCTTGAGGGAGGTTTCCAAGTGTCTTAGTCAGGGTTCTTATTCCTGCACAAACATCATAACCAAGAAGCAAATTGGGGAGGAAAGGGTTTATTCAGCTTACACTTCCGCACCGCTGTTCATCACCAAAGGAAGTCAGAACTGGAACTCAAGCAGGTCAGGAAGCAGGAGCTGATGCAGAGGCCATGGAGGGATGTTACTTACTGGTTTGCTTCCCCTGGCTTGCTCAGCTTACTCTCTTATAGAACCCAGGACTACCAACCAGCCCAGGGATGGCACCACCCACAAGGGGCCATTGCCTCTTGAGGTGAGAAAATGCCCACAGCTGGATCTCATGGAGGCACTTCCTCAACTGAACCTCCTTTCTCTGTGATAACTCCAGCCTGTGTCAAATTGACACGTAAAACTAGCCAGCACACCAAACAAAAGAAGAAATATCAACAGATAGAGATAACTTCCTTCAAGTTAGGTGCTCACAGCATCCAGAAGTTAGGGAAGTTGAGGCCTTTAACTAAAGTTCCCCATCGGCCTTTCTCTCCACGGCTGAGCTTCTCATGGCTGAGTTCTTGGTTCCTCTCTCCCATGACAGGCACTATTCTATCCTGGGACAGACACTAGTGGCTCCTGCTGTAAATGGTTTTTCACAGCTGTTCACAAGTCACACTGGTGTTTTTTCTAGGCTGCTTTGCTGTTCTCTTTCCTCCCTGTTACAGAGTTAGGGGACAGCACATTCCCAGACAAGGGATGTTGGAGGTCACTTTGAGACAAACATATTTGTGTTGGGGTAGGTCTTGTGCACTCTGTACTCAGATGCTGATTTCTGTGCCCTCCCTTGAGATCTAGTTGCAGTCTGAACTTGGGCATTGTCATGAATATTGAAGATATCCTATATCAATGTAGTGTAAAGAATGTTCCCAATTATCTCTGATTGGTTAATAAAAGGCTGAACAGCCAATGACTGAGCAGAGGAGAAAGAAAGGCTGGACTTCTGATCCCAGCCAGGGGTTGCTAGGGTAGCAGGAGTTGGCCGCCAGGCAAGTGAGTGTCCAAGAGAAGGACTACAAGCGAAGTGTAGGAAGAAGAAGATGGGGGGGGGGGGACCAGGAGAAGAGAAGAAAGAGGAATCAGAAGAAGAAAAAGGAGGAGGAGGAAGACAAAAAGGAAGAGGGAGAGGAGGAGGAGGAGGAAGAGGAAGAGGAAGAAGAAGAAGAAGAAGAAGAAGAAGAAGAAGAAGAAGAGGAAGAGGAGGAAGAGGAAGAGGAAGAAGAAGAAGAAGAAGAAGCAGAGGAAGAGGAAGAGGAAGAGGAAGAAGAAGAAGAAGAAGAGGAGGAGGAGGAGGAAGAAGAAGAAGAAGAAGAAGAAGAAGAAGAAGAAGAAGAAGAAGAAGAGGAAGAGGAAGAGGAAGAGGAGGAAGAGGAAGAAGAAGAAGAAGAAGAAAGAAGAAGCAGAGGAAGAGGAAGATGAAGAGGAAGAGGAAGAGGAAGAAGAAGAAGAAGAAGAGGAGGAGGAGGAGGAGGAGGAAGAAGAAGAAGAAGAAGAAGAAGAAGAAGAAGAAGAAAAAGAAGAAGAAGAAGAAGAAGAAGAAGAAGAAGAAGAAGAAGAAGAAGAAGAAGAAGAAGAAGGAGAAGAAGAGGAGGAGGAAGAGGAGGAGGAAGAGGAGGAGGAGGAGGAGGAAGAAGAAGAAGAAGAAGAAGAAGAAGAAGAAGAAGAAGAAGAAGAAGAAGGAGAAGAAGAGGAGGAAGAAGATGGTGGTGGTGGTGGTCACCCTGAGGTCAGGCATGAGGAGGAGTCGCTAAGGGAGCTCTCCATGAGGACAGACACCTACAGCAGAACAAGCCAAGGAAAGATTAAAAACAAGTAACTTGGGGCATGTGGGTAGGAAATAGGATGGCAGAGAGGGTTAGGAATATCCGCTTAGTTAGTATGCTTAAAGATTGTTGAATAAATCTATAAGTCTCCTTCTCAATTATTTGAGAGCTATCCAAGTTTAAAAAAACACAAAACAAAAACCCTGCCACTTTTAAATTTCATCCTATATACTTGGGCCTGCAATGGTGCAAGAACCCATTTGTCAGCCATCTTTTGCCAACATTACCACCTAGCTATCGCTATAACCAACGCCAGTGAGGTTTTACAACCATTTGTGCAAGAGTCAGAAAGCCATTCCTGAGACAGGTACCTCAGCCTCAGCACAGATGACATGTGAAGCCAGATGACTCCTTACCGAGGCTCCCCTCAGGGCTGTGCTGTGGTTATGTGGTCGGCAGCACCCGTGGTCTCTCTGTGACACACAGAAATGCCCTAGACATTGTTAAATGTCCACAGAGTGAGAGCAGAAAGAGCTCAGAGAATTTGCCCTGTGTTGCCCATCCTTCTTTCTCATCAGAGTTCCGAGGAGTCTGTCCCCACTGTGTCCCCAGGTTGTGGCTGAGACAGATTTAACCCATCCCAAAGGCTGTAACTGAGTATGTTGCAACCCATCAATCTATGAATAATTAAATGCATCTTGTCAGTGTTCTGAATTATCTAAGATCAACAGCGTTAAGAGGGCTCTGGGGTCTTCCTGTAATCTCATGTTACAGAGGGAGAGCAGGAGAAACTTCTGGAATGTCTTTCCATCAGTTCCATTCCAGAGGGTTGCACTCTCATGAGTTGATTACTCTTAAAGGCCCTGCCTCCTGATAGCCTCACCTTGGGGCTTAAAACAGCAGCACAGAAATCTGGGGAGATGACTACTTCATTTCTTGTTGTGCTGACTTTGTGGGGAACTCAGCTGTCCCAGATGGGATTAGTTTTCTCATTGGCCAGGCTCCCTTTCCCTCTTCATCCAGCCAGCCTTCCAGGAGGGAAATAATCTTTGTAGAACAGACACTGGTCCCCCAAGGTCCTGGGATGACAGCTTCGTCTACCCTGCTGGTTTAGAACACTGGGTCACTACACACATCCTTAGAAAGCTACAAAGAATTATTTGGGGTCATTTTTCTTTGCTCCACTGGTATTTGGTGGAGAGAAAGTCTGGTGTCAATCCCTACAACTGTGCTGCTACTTTTCTGTTGCCATGAGAAAACGCCTTAACCAAGGCAACTTATGAAACAGTGAGTTTATTTGGGCTTATGGTTCCCAGAGAGCTGGTGTCCACGAGGGCAGAGCAGAGGCAGCAAATATGGTGGTTGGGGCAGAAGCTGAGGACTCACATCTTCAATACAAATGCTTTTTTTAAACATAATATTTTATTGATTTTTTTTTTGTGAATTTGACATCATGCACCCCAATCCCACTCATTTTCCAGACCTTCCATATCTGCCATCCACCCTTATAACTTTCCTCCAAAATAAAATAAAACAAATAGAACACACAGCATACTGTTTTGCTCAGACAGATTTATTTGCAAATGTTCATTACAATGAGACCTCAGGAAGAGCTAATTCTAAAGGCCCAAGAATTAAACTTTCAAAGCCTACCTCCAGTGATGTCCTAGTCAGGGTTTCTATTGCTGTAATGAAACACCATGGCCAAAAGGCAAGCTGGGCGGAAAGGGTTAATTCAGCTTATACTTCCAGAGCACTGCCATTCATCACCAAAGGAAGTCAGGACTGGAACTCAAGCAGGTCAGGAAGCAGGAGCTGATGCAGAGGCCATGGAGGGATGTCTCTTACTGACTTGCTTCCCCTGGCTTGCTCAGCTTGTTTTCTTATAGAACCCAAGACTACCAGCCCAGGGATGGCACCATCCACCAGGGGCTGAACCCTCCCTCCTTGATCACTAATTGAGAAAAGATTTTACAGTTGGATCTCACGGAGGCATTTCCCCAACTGAGACTCCTGCCTCTCTGATGGCTCTAACTTGTGTCAAGTTGACACACAAAAACAGCCAGCACACATGACATAGACATACTTCTTTCATCAGGACCACACCTCCAAAGCCTCCCAAACAGTGGCATCGATTGGGGACCAACTATACAAATGCCTGAGATTTGTCAGGTGATTGGTTGTCAGCTTCCTGGAGCCCTGGACCTCAGGAAGAACAAAGGGGTACAGGCGTTTCTTCTTTCTCTACCTTTGTAGGAACTGAATATTTGTTTTTAGTTAGTTGTAGTGTCCACTATAGGCTAAGTAAAGAGTGTTTTACACTGACTGACATCTGCTTTGACCAATGGGCTGGCCACATGGTAGAACTGACTCCCAGAAGTTGGTCTCTGATCTTCATTTGTTCACCGTGGTAAGCCTGCATGTACACACACACACACACACACACACACACACACACACACATTCACGTGCGCGCACGCACACATTATATGCATGTGTGTTTTGCCTGCTTGTGTGTTTGTGCACTATGTGATTGCCTATTGCCCTAGGAGGCCAGAAGAGAGTGTCAGATAGTTGTGGAGTGCTATGAAGGTGCTGGAAATCACAAACCCAGGGCTTCTAGAAGAGCAGCCAGTGCTCTTAATCACATAGCCTTCTCTCCACGCCCCTTAAGACTTCTTTAACAGCATTTGTATTCTCCTCTGGGTGCCTGACCCTATAACATATCAATATGACAGCCATTTTCAGCTCTGTGCCTTTGCACGTGGAAATGGAGACCATATTAACATCCTAACTCTAGGTCTCTGAGCATGGAAATGAAGTGAGGCTAAACAAACCCCCTCCACCCAAGGTCCTACAGCCAACAGATGACACAGCCCTGATTTAGACACAGAAAGCTCTCAAATACCAGGTCATCAAGGCGAATGCTGAGGTAAATGTCTTACCTGGATAGGACTGAGCCCTCCACTGCGGGGGAAACCCCAGACTAGCTCACAGACCCCCCAGCTCTGAGATGCAGGCAGACACTCATGGAAATGCCAGGCAGGTCACCGCTGTGGCCAATTGTGGGAGCTCCCCTTGGCGAGAGCTGAGGCTTGGGCAATCTATCATCCACTGACTGTGGCGTCAGTAGTGGGCTCTGGCTGCCGGTGCCTGATGCTATTAACATCGTTTAGTTTTTGGACTTATCCTATTAAGAAAGGTTCCCACCGGCAGCAGCAAAAAATCCTTACCATCTCTTTCATTACCCCAGCTTTTCTTCCCTGTAATTACTATTGAGATCCTGGCTGATTAAATTAGGTTTTTGGAGGTCCTTTCTAAAATCTTGGGGAAATTATCTAAAAATCATGAAATCAATTCCCTTCCGCTGTTTTAATCTTTTATGCCCTCCGCTCAAAGAGGGATGGGCAGACAAGGGCAGGCCCTGGAGAAGTGTGCAACTCCACACTGCTTGCCAGCCTCCTAGGGCCTTTGTGGACCATCTGGGTCAACTTCCTTCCAAGCAAATGAAATGCAAATAAAAATTCCAGCAGTTTTTCAGATGCAGGCTGCCTAGCTGATTAGCATGACAGAGCCTGGGAGATGAGGCCTGACCCTGTGCACTTCCCCTCAGCTCATTAAGTTGTAACTCCACCGCGCCTGCATTCATGCTGTGTAGTGACGCTGAAAGGCGTCTTTATCCAAAACTAGCTAAATTCACATTCAGACTTTTTGCCTGGAAGTCTTGCCTGCTGCAGAACCCACATGAAAGTGAATCTATTGTGGCGGGCCCGTGAGTCCCGCTGGTTCTGAGACAATCTGGAGGGTTCCCAAAAAAATGTTTATTTCCCAAGTTTGTATCCTTCCACTCCACAACCCCCTCCCTCATCCCACCCCCCACCCCTCGCCTCCGCTGGCCCGGCTCTGCGTGCGGAGAGACACTGGGTGCTGGAGGAGGTGCAGGGCGTGCGTGGAATTTCTAAAGTCAAGTTCTTGGGGATGCTGGAAAATGGGGATCTGAGAGAAGGATGTGGGTCTGGATGATTCTGGGATTTGGGGGCTCCCTGGACCAGCTTCTCAGAGATGTTGGTGGCCCAGGGACTCATGCCCTGATGTGTTGCCTGGCACAGACTTCCTTGGTCTCTCTTCTAAAAAGCTCATGTAGGTTAAAAGCAGGCTACCTGTTGTGATCATAAAAAGAGAAAGAGGTGTGAGAATATGGTATATGGCGGTGTGGGGGAAGGGGGTGCCTCAGTGGGCCCATGCCGAGGCGCGCACGCACGCGCGCGCGCACACACACACACACACACACACGACGCCGTATAGAGTTTATTCAGGGCATGGGGAGGGGAGTTAAGGGGTTAAGGGGGTAGAAGAGGCAGAGAGAGGGAGGAGAAGCTGAGACCGGCCATGACCACGTGGAGGGAGGGGGAAGGGGAGGAGGGCCCAAGAGGGAGAGAGGCTGAGAGTGAGAGACTTAAAAGGGAGATAAGAGGAGTAAGAGAGAGGGGAGGGGTAAGCAGCCCCCTTTATAGTAGGCCAGGCCTACCTAGATGTTGCCAGGTAATTGTAGGGAGGGGCTTACCTGGCTGTTGCCAGGTAACTGGGGGTGGAGCTTAGACAGAACCCTAACACTACCCATTCACCAGGTGAGAAAACACACCGCCAGCGGCCAACCCTCGTTGGGTTGTGGCTTCAGTACTGTCATGTGGATGCTTGTTATGAGGGTTGGGAGGTCCCACTTTAAGAGAATCCCACAGGGGAACAAGAGTTACTTTATCTTTGAAAACTACGAACGAAGGGAGAGGAGATGAAATCTATGAGGGGGGAAGAAGCCCCTACTCTTTGGGACTCTGGTTGCCCCACAGATAAAACGCAGTAGATCAAAACCCAATCTCACTGATGTGGGGAATTCAGAGGGAGAGAACATTTCATGACGGTTTGGTTAGTGGTAACTTCAACTGTATGAAAGCAAAGTGTGCGGCTTCTAGATTCTGGTCAGCATGTAGGAGGAGGAAGTACTCTCAAGATCTGTGGTAAGGGGCTGGGATCCTTGCAAATGCATTCCTTGTAAGGGTTTTGGTGGGTCGCGGGCCCAGGAGTGCGACAAAGCCACTCCCATGCAGTAGATCTAATCGGAGAGATTTATTGGGGGAGGGTTGGGGGAGGCTGAAAGGCTACTTCTGAGGGAGCACAAAAGTGAAGTAAATACATATATGTGCATGTATGTGTGTGTGTGTGTATAATATGGTGACAGCAGAAATGTATCACATTTGGCGGTAGGTGACGATGTGGCTGCTGGCGCTGAGCTGCTGACGTTCGATGGGAGTGGACCTGGTTCCTAACACCCCAGACATCTTTAAAAGTCCAGCAAACTTCTCCTGCGGTTCTTAGGTCGGAAGCCACGGCTTCAGACCTGCTAGGCAAGTGCCCTACCACTGAGCTATGCTCTCAGCCCAAGGAAACATTGTAAAGCAAGCAAACAACTTTAGGTCAGATATAGTGTTTCACTGGCTGGTGATTTCAAATGAGACAGGCCCCATCCCCATAGGCTCAGGTATTTGAATACTTGCCTCCCAGTTGGTGGCGCTCTTTGGGGAAGCCTAACAGCCTTGCTGAGGTAAATGTGTCCCTGGAGGTGGTTTTGGAGAGTGAAAAGCTGTGCTTATTTCAATTTGCTGTCTCTGCTTCCTGCTTGTGTTTGAAGACTGGAATTCCCAGGCCTCAAGACTTCAGGCCTGCCCGTTGCGACCACGCTTCCGCTTCTGCTTCCGTACCGTGATAGACTGTTATCCCGGAAACACTAATAAACCCTGTCCACTGTCGGTTGCTTCTGGTCACGGAAACACGGAAAGGCCTGTGTAATCTTCCTAGTCTTCAGGCTACTGTACTATCTCAGGACCCAAATCAGCAGCTTGGCCCCTGTGTGGGTGGGCGGGTCCCGGCTGCTGACAGACAGTCTATTTCCTCTTCAGTTGGCCAACAGCAATAGGTGAATAAGGAAAGAGCCGCCGGCCTGATGATCCACAAGAGCGGTGTGTGTGTGTGTGTGTGTGGGGGGGGGGGTTACACAAATGTGTTCAGTCCACTGTGTGCCTCACAACACACGAGACACATAACCCAATAGGGTGTCCTTGCAAAAGTGCAACTGCCCTCAAAAGAAGCAGCTCTCCTCTCAAAGGAAATAAATTGATTGGTGACATTAATCAATGAATCATATCCATATCAAAGGATATCGTTTATTCTGGAGCAAATATGAATGACCACAGCTTGGGAGTGTGCCTTTAGATCTCCTCAGATACACTGTTCCAACACGGAAACAGTTGCATGGAGTTTTTACAATAGCGAAACAAAAAAAAAAAAAGAATTTTTTTCCAAGACATTTTAAAAAAATACATGGATGGAAACATCAGAGAGGGTTATAAGGAGATGGAGGAACCTCTGACACCTTTGTTTGTTTCCTGGATTTCTCTGTGTAGGCCTTGCTCTCATGGAACTCGTTCTGTGGATCAGGCTGGCCTCTAACTTAGGGATCCTCCTGCTTCTGCCTCCTGAGTGCTGGGATTGAAGGTATGTGCCACCACTGCCCAGCAATTACTGACATTGTTAGCAGTTGAAGGAGCTAATAGCCTGCTAAATTAGTAAATTCCTAAAGGCCTTAATCTGTTAGTCACAGGATACCAGGCCAGACACAGAAGAGAACAAGGAAGCCATTTAGGGAGCTAAAGCTAGCCTAAGATAAAGTATAATTAAGCTCTAGACTTTCAACATTCCAACATCCCCACACCAGTGTAACTGTATCAATTAATCATTCTTTGCAAACACAGCTTCTCTCTAGGAATGTTTGTTTACACACCTCAAAGAGGATAGGAGAATTTATTCTGGAGTCAGATATGAGTGACTGTGTCCTGGGAACTCAGACACGGGTCACCCCAAAAGTCATGTTCCAACATGGTATCAATTCCAGGAAAGTTTGCAGTGAGAGTCATAAGTCAAGGTGCTTTTCAGATTTATTGGTAGAGAAATCAGGTAGGCAGGTACAGAAAAGTGGGGAAGTCATAACTCAGGCCTCAGACACTGATGGCCATCTTAGGTTTTTGGTTAGTGGAAACGTGTTCAGGAGTCTGTCTGTATATCCTAAAGGATTTACCTAGTGGTCACTGTCTTAATCAGGCTTACTATTGCTGTGATAAAACACCATGGCCAAAAGCAAGATGGGGAGGAAAGGGTTTATTTGGCTTACACCTCCACATCACTGTTCATCATAAAATGAAATCAGGACAGGAGCTCAAGCAGAGCAGGAACCTGGAGGCAGGAGCTGATGCGGAGGCCATGGAGGGATGCTGTTTACGGGCTTGATCGGCCTGCTTTCTTATACAACCCAGGGCCATAAGCCCAGGGATGGTACCATACACGATGGGCTAGCCCTCCCTCCTCAATCACCAATTAAGAAAATGCCCTCAGGTTTGCCCGTGTCCCGATCTTATAGAAGTATTGTCTCAATTGAGTTTTCCTCCTGTCTGATGACTCTAGTTTATGTCACATTGACATAAAACCAACCAGAACAGTTGTAAAGATGTTACGTCACATACGAGTTGGGTAATAGATGTTTTTAGGGGTGGGGGTGCTAAAGATGACCCAAAGTAATTCGGCTCTGGATTTGAAACTTTCCAACCTCTCCACGTCACTGAATGGTTAGTATGGGGTGTGGTCCTTTCCAATTACTTTCATTCAGGAGGGTGAGAACCGAGTGACAGGATGTGGCTAGCTTTAGCAAACTGCAACGAAAGAAAGGGGCTGGTGCGGGACGTCTGATTGGCCTGGCAACCTTCCTTCAGTCTGTGGTGATTCAGGACTCTTAGACTGAGCATCAGGGCAGGTCTGATGTGACTGCAGATCGCGAGGTGAGCCCACAGCACCTGATAAGGCGTCACCTATCGTAAACCATCTACACCTTACATTCATCTGAAGGTGCTACCAGCAACAGGGACGGAAGCACAGCCTCACACTGTCCCTCAGCACAGCTGCGCTTTGAGTGCTTCATACATGCATCATGGGAGGAGAAAACAACTAGGCTTTTTGTTTTCCTTTAGCCTCGAACTCCCCTCAAGTCACTGTGTGAGACATGAGCCGAAGAAAATGGCCTCTTAGATCCTTTCTGCTCTGAAAGAAGATATTCTTCATTTGGGGATGTAGTAATTAACCTCTAGGTCAAGGGAGGGTATGTGTGTGGCCAGGGGGTGTGAAGCAGAGTGTGTGTGGTGTGTGTGTGTGTGTGTGTGTGTGTGTGTGTGTGTGTGTATGTGTCTGTATGTGTGTGTGTGTATGTGTGTGTGTGTGTGAGAGAGAGAGAGAAAGAAAGAGAGAGTATCTCTGTGTATGTGTGTGTGAGAGAGTGTGTATAAGTGTGTGTGTAGAGTGCATGTATGTGAGTGTGTGTGTATGTGATGTATGAGTGGGTGTATGTGTGTCTCTGAGTGTGTGTATGTGAGTGTAGGTGTGGAATGTAGTGTACGAGAGTATGTGTGTGTACACTGTGTGTGAGGATATGTGTGTGAGAGTGTATGTGTCTCTATGTGTGTATGTGTGTGTACAGTACATACGTGTGAGTGTGTGTGTATGTGGTATATGAGTGTGTGTATGTGTGTGTACACTGTGTGTTTGAGGGTGTATGTGCATGAGTGTGTGTTTGAGTGTATGTGTGTGTGCATGTGTGTAGTATGTTCAGGTGTTTACATACCAGGGTGCTCATGTGAAAGCAAGAGGCAAACTTTCGAGAGTTGGTTCTTGGGGCTGGAGAGTTGGTTCAGCAGTTAAGAGCACTGGCGGCTCTTCCAGAGGACCCGGTTTTGATTTTCAGCACCTGTTGGGGGCTCACAACTCTCATCCCAGGGATCAGACGTCCTCTTCTGGCCTTCAAGGGCACTGTACACGTGTTGTGCATATATATAATACATGGAGGCATATGCAATTTTAAAAAGAAAAACAAAAGAAAATGTGTGTTTCTGCTGAAGAACCCTGGCTTCATGGGTCTCTGAAAAGACCTCTTCAGCCTTCTGCTTGGTGTTTGGTGGAATTTGGGAGGTACAGCCCTCTATTGAAGGATGGAGATAGCTGCCCCCCCGCCCCCCCCACACACATGCTCCACACAACCGTCTGGACTCTTCAGGGATTGTTTTGTTTTATTTTTTGGAGGGGATCTTGTGAATCCTAGGCTGGCTTGGATCCTGCTGTATAGCTGAGGATGACCTCAAACTCTGATCCTTTTGCCTCCCAAATTCCATCAAATGCCAAGAATCATGCTATCTTCCTGCCAAGTACGATGAGATTTGAAGGAGAGAACAGGTTACTCTCTGACCTTGACCGGGCTGCCGGAGAAGATTCTTAGGGCTGATATGTCAGTGGGGAAAGGTACCTGTGTATAAGCCTAAGTTCAGTCCCTAGGATTCATTCCCCAGATCCCATGATGCAGAGCGAGATCTTCCGAAGTTGTCCTCTGACCTCTGATCATGAGCCATGATCAGATGAGCACACACACACACAGTGGCAATGAATAAAACAGGCCTGGAGGACTTGCCCTAACCCCAGCACTTGGGAGGCAGGTGGATCTCTATGAGTTTGAGGTCACCTTGATTGATCTACATAAGAAGTCGCAAGCCAGGACTGCATCATGAGACTCTTCTCAAACAATGATGATGATGAATAAATTGAAATGTTTAAATCTTTGGCATGAGAGACTGAGGCACGATAGAAAGGTGACCTTATAGAGACGCCTCGAGGGAAGGAACGTTGCTCCTCACCACAGTGAAGTGGAAAACATCTCACCTGCCCCTAAGCAAAGGATTTCAGTTCTCTAAACACTTGCTTGAGGATGTATGCCTTGCCCAGTTGAAAATCTACAGTTTTCCAGGAATCTCACCAGAAACCCCACTCACAGGAAAAGAAATTTCCTAACCTCCTCGGGCAACCCTGGCTGGTTCTACCACTTCAGATTAGAGAGAGCATCATACAAGCTACTTCTGGAGATGGCTTATCATCTCTCTTACCTAAAAGAGAGAGATTACATTCATTCATTCCACTTTCTTTTTTTTTTTTCGAGACAGGGTTTCTGTGTGTAGCCCTGGCTGTCCTGGAACTCACTCTGTAGACCAGGCTGGCCCTGAACTCAGAAATCTGCCTGCCTCTGCCTCTGCCTCCCAAGTACTGGGATTAAATGCGTGCGCCACTACTGCCCAGCTCACTTCACTTTATATGTGTTTCCTGCTTGTCGGTATGTGTACGGCGCATGAGCTTGATTCCTGCAGAGGCCAGAAGAGCATCAGATCCCCTGGTACCTGAGTTACAGATGGTTGTGAGCCACCATGCGGGTGCTGGGAATCAAACCAGGGTCCTTTGCAAGAATAAGTGTTAATAAATATAATGCTGCGGGCAGGGTAAGGGGGTGCCTGGTGGGCCCATGACAAGGTGTCCCCCTGAGAAATCACACTGTGTGGTATAAGGGTTTATTTGGCGGGAAGGGAGGAGAGTGAGGACCTGGAGAAGGGGTGGAGGCAGACAGAACCTCGAGGGCAGAGAAAGCAGGAAGAGAGAGAGAGAGAGAGAGAGAGAGAGAGAGAGAGAGAGAGACAGACTTGGGGTGGGGGCTAGGGTAGCCTCTTTGTTTGCTGCTGCTGTCGCACCTGGCTCACAGGGAGAGGCAATGACAGGTTTGAGGCCAGCCTGGTCTACAGAGTGAGTTTCAGGACAGCCAGAGCTACACAGAGAGACCCTGTCTCGAAAACAAACAAACAAACAAACAAACCAAATAAATCAAATAAATCAAACGCCCCCTCTCTGGCACCCCGGAGTTACCAAGGTCCTTCTGCTCCAAGGTCTGTTTTTGACATTTTCATTGGGTATATTCTGGCAGGTTAGCCGGGTGATGGTGGTACATGCCTTAATCCCAGCACTCTGGAGGCAGAGGGAGGTAGAACCCTGAATTGAAGGCGAGCCTGGTCTACAGAGTGAGTTCCAGGACAGCCAGAGCAACACAGAAAAATTGTCTTAGGAGAAAAAAAAAAGCAAAACAAAACAAACAAACAGAAGGTAAGTCTGGACTTGCAGGTTAAACGATGCGGATGCTCATAGGGTTTTGTTGTTGTTGCTTTTGTTTTTGTATTGCTTTTGATGCTGGTTTGTTTTCAGGTGTCTTTCCTTCCCTCCCTCCCTTCCTCCCTCTTCGCCTCCCTCCCTCCCTCCCTCCCTCCCTCCCTTCCTCCCTCTTCGCCTCCCTCCCTCCCTCCCTCCTTCCCTCCCTCCCTCCCTCCCTCCCTCCCTCCCTCCCTCCCTTCCTCCCTCTTCGCCTCCCTCCCTCCCTCCCTCCCTCCCTCCCTTCCTCCCTCTTCGCCTCCCTCCCTCCCTCCCTCCTTCCCTCCCTCCCTCCCTCCCTCCCTTCCTCCCTCTTCGCCTCCCTCCCTCCCTCCCTCCCTCCCTCCCTCCCTCCCTTCCTCCCTCTTCGCCTCCCTTCCCTCCCTCCCTCCCTCCCTTCCCTCCCTCCCTCCCTCCCTCCCTCCCTCCTCCCTCTTCGCCTCCCTCCCTCCCTCCCTCCCTCCCTTCCTCCCTCTTCGCCTCCCTCCCTCCCTCCCTCCTTCCCTCCCTCCCTCCCTCCCTCCCTCCCTCTTCGCCTCCCTCCCTCCCTCCCTCCCTCCCTCCCTCCCTCCTCCCTCCTTCGCCTCCCTCCCTCCCTCCCTCCCTTCCCTCCCTCTCCCTCCCTCCCTCCCTCCTTCCCTCCCTCCCTCCCTCCCTCCCTCCCTTCCTCCCTCTTCGCCTCCCTCCCTCCCTCCCTCCCTCCCTCCCTCTTTTCTTCCTCCCTCCCTCCTTCTTTCCCTCCTTCCTTCCTTCCTGTCTTTCTTTTTAGTGTACCACTTTACCACGTTCACATTTGCATCTTTTCTGTGTGAAATTCGACCCATACTTTCTGTGTATGTAGCTTCTGTCTCTGGCTGCTTCGGCGTTTGTCGTTGTGATGCCACAGTGTAGTTTGTTTTGTGTTTCCTCTAGTTTTATCAAACACTGTGGGTCTACAAGGTTGCCGTGTGAGAAGCCTGGGCAGTTTCTGCTGCTGCCTCAGGATTTCGTGTGCTTCCCTCGTCAGGGGCTTCCGCTATGAGCCTGTCAGCTGCCGTGTTCCATAATGCACTGGGACTGTTCTGCTTCCCCAAATTCCTTGTCATCTCTGCTACTTCTGCTGTGGGGCAGACTCGCTGAGGACATGCAGCACCACATGCCACACCACACACACCACATACATACATACACACATACATAATACACACGCATATACACGCAAACACATACTACAAACACACCACACAGACATCACACATACCACACACATGCCACACCACACAGTGCTCATATACACACATTATACCACAAACACCCACATACACACCACACAGACATACACACCACACACGGTACACAACATACACCACACCACTCATGCACACCACATACACATATACCATACATACACAGCATACAAACAAACACACATACACACCACACACATACAACACACACACACACACACACACACACACACACACACACACTGATTCATCCCCCAAACAGAGCCCCGTACAAACTGAAGTAATAATGGCACCAAGTTCAACTTGGCAAACCAATGAGTTTTATTGGTTCCACTCACTAACAGGAGTATTGAGTGGAGGGTGACTTACAGAGGTAGGGGTGATACAGAAGCCACTGGGTCACCTAAAGGCCAACCGTAACATGGGTAACCATACAAGAAAGCTGCAGCCGTGTGGCTCTCCCCACAGCCTGGAGTCCTGTAGTCTCAGACTCCCGCCCCGTGGTCGGCTTGGCAGACTCCATTCCCTGCAGTCGCTCGCTCCTTTACCTTCTGCAGAGGGACCACCAGACCCTCCTAAGTTCTTTTTCTCCCCGACATGTGACCTTTCGTTCCCCTCCTGAGCCTCAGGATCCACTTCCTCCTGATTCCTGGAAGGAAAGGTTTCAATTTAAAAGAGATTGCCAAAGGACAGCTTTCTTTGGAATAGAGTCCTATTTCTATGCTTTTAAATAATCTAAAGCTTTTCTCTAAGTAACTTTCATTAATCCTCTCATTTCCATCTCAGGCATGAATGTTTTCATGCCCAGAAGTTTAATTTGGATATTATTATTACATCTCCTTGCTTCCCATGGGCCTTATAGATTGTTCCTGTGACCTAGGACAGGAAAATACAGCTTCTATACTTAATGGCTGTGTGTCTCAGCTCAGGTGGCATCTCAGCGCTCTACCTGCCTCCCAGTGCTTCTCTCTCTCTCTCTCTCTCTCTCTCAGATTTATTTACTTATTTTATGTATATGAGTACACCATTGCTCTCTTCAGACACACCAGAAGAGGGCATCAGATCCCATTACAGATGGTTGTGAGCCACCATGTGGTTGCTGTGAATCGAACTCAGGACCTCTGGAAGAACAGTCAGCACTCTTAACCAATGAGCCATCTCTCCAGCCCCACCCCCCAGTGCCACTCTTGATGATACTTGTTATTGTTGAACAGATGCAGGATGGACATTTAATACATGCCAGTCACTGTTAGAGAAGTCTTTGAGCAGGGCTGGGAACAGGGCTTAGTGGTAGGGCACCTGCCTTGCACTTCCCCCAACACAATCCTCCACAGCGAAAGAGAAAAATCAAGACATTTATGAGCATTATATCATCGTCTGACCAAAAGCTGGATCAGCCCTGACACCCATGATATACCCGCTAAAAACAATTTTACAGGGGATGTAACCCAGCAGTAGAACATGCCAAAAGTCCTGGCATTCCACCTCCAGTGTTACAGAGAAATCGTTATCACAAGTGTCCTTCCCCATCTCAGGGAGTGTGCCTCTAAGAGCCCCCCCCCACACACACACAATATGCCTGAAACCACAACTAATACCAAACATGCTGATTTCCTCACTCATCCACACGAGCCTATAATAAAGTTTAATTCGTAAGTTAAGCCCAGTAAGATATTGATGCAAATAATCATAAACAAGAACGGTTATAAAAATATACCGTGGTGAAATTGCCAATGTTGCTGCTTGTGTGCATAGGGACCATTGATACATAAAGTCAGAGTTCTTTGAGCACGGGTACCATAGCATCGTGCCCGTAGACCCCTTAGCCAAGCAGACTGTGTAGTGCTGGTCAGGTAGCCCATACAGTGTGGATACGCTGGCAAGAGAAAAAAAAAACACAAGTCATCACATGTCCCTGAACGGTCTGCAATCTAAAACTCCTGGTGTTTATTTCTGCGGTTTTCCATTTGATGTTTTCTGGCAGTTGAGCATAAACGGCTGAGGCTGCAGAAACGGAAACTGAGGATAAGGGGGTGTGACTACCACGCCCCCACTTTACTGATGAAAACTGAGGGGGCAGAGAGGGCGTAGCTGTCCGCACAGTGCCCCTCGGCCAGCAGATGGCAGAACGGTCATTCCGTCTGTCTCTCTACAGAGGATGCTTAGAACCCCTTACCCTTTGACAGAGTGGTAAGGACAAAGGTGACGTGATTGTCTGTGGTGGTCTGAGAGAAGATTCCATCCCATTTGTCCTACAAGCACCTAGAGGCTACACTCCAAATCAGGGAGGAACGGATTGCCGGGCAGGTTCCTGTCTCACTTGGAGATGAGTTCCAAAAACACCACAAGTCCCCGATCCCAAAACATTCTAGTTCAATGCGCTTGTCTGTTGCGAAGTTCGTCGAGACCAGTCCGAACATTCGATTTTGAGTAACTCCAACAGACAATAGAACTTCCAATGCTGTGGGGCAGAGAACCAGCCACACCCCGGTGACCATCACCTTGCAGGAGTTAGCCAACCTCCCCTCTTACCTTGGATCACTTACATTCACAAGCCTGGACCCTTTTGAAGACCACTAGCAATGGGATCCAGCCCAGGTCCCTCAGATCCCTTGGCCATGGAGGGCTGGCCACACTGCAGTGACTTTGCTGTATGTCTCAGAGCTGAGAGATGGGTCACCGACTAGGGTAAGTAAGACCCTATAGCGAACACCGCACACTCGAACAGCTGTCAAGAGCCCCGCCCGACACAGGCCTAGTCTTCCAGTGACATTCTAGAGTAACCTCGGGCGCCCTCAGAAGGGGTCTTCTCGCTCCTGGAAGGCATAATAGCAGCTGCACAGTTCATTCACTTGGAGACTCTGGCTTCGGAGCATCTCACATCCTTTCACTAGAGGTTTGCAGCAGCCTGTGTGAGAAGCAGGTAAGCATCTTGTTCTGTTTTCAAGACAGGGGCCTCACTACATGTCTCTGGCTGTCCTGAAACTCACTCTGTAGACCAGGCTGGCCTCACATTCAGAGATCTGCCTGCCTCTGCCTCTTCAGGGCAGGGCTCAACGGCGTGCACCGCTATGCCCTGCTACAGGCAAGGATCTTTTTATCTTTGCTTTTTCTCTTGAGAACATTTAGGCTCAGAGAAGAAAAACACTTGTCCAAAGCCACACCTGTAATAAGATTTGGGCTGGAGAGATGGCTCAGTGGTTAAGAGCACAGACTGCTCTTCCGGAGGTCCTGAGTTCAATTCCCAGCAACCACATGGTGGCTCACAACCACCTGTAATGAGATCTGATGCCCTCTTCTGGTGTGTCTGAAGACAGCTACAATGCATTTATATATAATAAATAAATAAATATTAAAAAAAAAGATTTAGGACCCGATATGGCTGCAGATCTGAATGATTCTGAGCCCATGTTTTTTCACCAGGGGGTGGGAGGTGAAGTGGGGGGGGAAGCTGCTCACAGGGAGTGACCTCAGGGAAAGAGCTGTCAGGATCCACAGTCGCCCCCAATGGCATGGCTGTCTTGCAAATAAACCACAGCTATGTTTAGCCTTTGCAGCTATAAGATGCTCACTCTGTGCACGCGGGCACGAGAGAGCGCGCACGCGCACACACACAGACACACGCACGCACGCACACGCACGCACGCACACACACGCACACACACACACACACACAGACACACGCACGCACACACGCACGCACACACGCACACACACACGCACACACACACACGCACACACACACACACACGCACGCACACACACACGCACACACACACACGCGCGCACACACACACACGCACACACACAGACACACACACACACGCACACACACACACGCACACACACAGACACACGCACGCACACACACACACACGCACACACACACACACCACTGCTCCGCTTCGCAGGAGACTCCTTTCCCGCAACTACAGCAGTTGCTCCTGTAAATGTATCATTTCCCAAATTCTTTCAGACAGAATTTTGTATTCAGGACCAGGCTTCCTTGGGCCTCACCGGCTGAGTGTCTGTGGTACTCGTGTGGCACCAAGACCTGATATAACAATGCTTCCAACAAGCAACGTAATGATCACTGATTCTTCCCAACCCAAGGCGAGAACAAAGGAAGACATTCAAGTAGCAAGCCGGCTTCCTCTATCTTGAACATGGCGATTCCCAGAAACACACAGCCAGCGGCTGACCCACACCGCGCATCCCAAATTGTGTTCTCCTCCTGGGGTCTGCACCCTCTCTGATTCTCCCGAGTCCTTGGCAGGACAGAAATGCCAGGGATATTTTCTACAATTTGCAGACAACAAAAGGCTTTCACGTGCCAGGATGAGTGACTGTTGGAAAGTCTGCTCTTGCGATAGCGAGAGCGAGCCCACATCCTTAGGAGAGACTGTGAGGGTTAGATGCCTCAGAGAAGAAAACTGAGGCTGGGAACCACAGAGGGGGAGAAAGTCAGAAAAGGGCACCAGCAGAGGGAAAGAGGGAGGCGGATGTCACTTGTGGATCACCTACCTGTGCAAGCACAGTGGGCCTTTGTCACCTGTGAGCCACCATGTTATAGCTATGAAGAGACAGGGTACCAGTGATCCGGAGCCTGTGACAGTGTGAGGAGCGGTGGGAAGAGAAGAGATGCTCACCACATGTGATGTCACGAGGAGCTCTGCCCTGTGACTTCTCCTGTTTTGTCTCATGAACTCCTCAAAACCAGCTATGTCAGGCAAGTGCATGGTTTACATCTTGGCGATATGGAAGCCAGAGCAATAGCTCAGAGCCACATATTGGTGTCTGGGAAACAGGCCTTCCCGTCTGCCTCTTGCATCCTCCCTTCAAAAATATGTCTTTTCTGCTACGCCCCAAACACCACCTTCTCGTCCAAATTCTCTGCTCAACCCTCTGACACCTCCTCCAGGTGCTCCTCCGGTCCTTACTGATCTGTGTGGGGTCTTTGTGTTTTCCTTTGCTCATGTGCAAGGTTCTGGGTGGGCACCAATGACACCTCTCCTGTTCCTACCTTGCCTTGATGGACGCTCAGTGGATAGCTGTTCAAAGAGAATGAATCTGAACCTCTCCGCCCTGGCTCTGCTAACCTGGTCCCCTGAATCCCTTTCCAGCAGGTCCATGGTACCTGCACCTGCTAGTCTCACTGCCACATGGCAGTTCTAAAGGGTGAAGGGCACCCCACCCACCCCCAACAACTCCAGATGACTGGACTTATATGCTTCTGTGACTTCAAAGTGTTCTCCAAAGTTCATGTATTAGAAGCTTAAATTCCCAGTGGACATACCAGAGGCAATACTTATAGAAAGGCATAGGGTAGGATTGATGGTACAAGAATATGTCAGTTGCCTAGAGGGTGGATTTGTAATTGAAAACCATGCTTGGCCCTCTCTGGCCCTCCTTCCTCCTGGAATGATGCAGAAGGAAGGTTCCTGCCAGTTGTGGTCTTCTGGTCTTAGACCTTCCAACTTCTAGATGTCAAGTGAGCCACAAGTCTTTCCTAAAACCTTCTTTTCTGTAAAGATCACCCAGCTTCAGGTACTCTGTTACAGAAACACGAACCAGACCGAGAGAGGCATTTTAGCCTAGAGTGAAGCAACATTTGACGTCTCCCAATGGCAACTTGATGAGTGTAGCTTGAAGTTCTCAGCTTTGAAAAGGTCAGGGGAAGCTGGAGCTGCAGCAGCAGACAGTGAGAGCGGATGCCTCCTAACGTGTCCCCAGCTGCCTCAGAGACACCTCCAGGAAGTGGAAGCAGCAGCGTTACCCATGCTACCCCTCGTCACCCCTTCCCTTAGTGTCTAACCCTCTGACACTGAGGTGCGGCACTGTCATCCACAATTGTGCCGGGCCACATTCATAGCTGTCCGGGGACTCATGCAGCTCATGAGCTTCAGGCTGGACACGCCCGAGCAGAGTCTCCTGACACATGGCTCCTGTGTCTCAGGGAAGGGCAGATACATGTAGCAGAGTCAGTAAGAGAGGCCAGCGCTCCAAAGCCAGCTAATCCTCATGGCTGCCTGACTTTGGTGATGTGGGGAAAGATGAACCTGGCTGGCTTGGTCACACTACCCAAGGGGAAAGAACCTCCTGACATCCAAGGAGGGGCCTTGTATTGAACTGACAAAGAGGTCGGACTGCTCTGTCTATGGCTGTTCCAGTCCTGAGCACAGGTGGGGCTGAACTAGCAATCCTTCCTTTCAAACACCTCACAGAGTTTCCCCATCCCCATCGGGTAGGAACCAATCCCTGCTAGGGCACTCTGCGAGCGGAATGAACATCTTCCTCCAGCAATTTCCTCTTGATTCCTGAAGCAGGAAACTTCAGAAGAAGAGTGTACAGAAACACACACACACACACACACACACACACACACACACACTGACAAGCAGGAACCCCCGCCGTTCAGAAAGCTCAGCCTTGGTGGCCTGTAGCCTTGCAAGGAGCTCTGTCAGCGGCCCTGCCCCTCCTTCATGGAAACAGTCACTGGTTTACAGCAAGCTAAAAAGTGGCTTGAGAAAAACCCAGTCCCCAGCTGACAGGCCCAGCAGCCTGCCGCATTCATCTCAGCCCCAACTCCAACCAGACCCATTCATCACTGCCTCCTGCCATGGGAGACTCCAAACCCAGCCTCCTGCCCTGGCATCTCGAGCATCACAGAGACGGCAACCAGCGGATCTCTTTGTCCCTGGGACTATAAAGGAAATGCACTTCATCCCAACATTGCCTAGTCTAGACTTGGCGAAGACTCTCTATCTCTATTGATTTTGCCCAATGGAGGGAGGTGGATATGTGGTCTTTGCCCTTAGTATTATTATCATATTTACGATGGGACATCGGCACTTTTTCTCTGAAAGACTCTTGAGTCTTAAACAATAGTGATCCTTTAGAATGATCTGTTATAATGTGAGGAACAAATTAGTGCACACTCTTGTGTTGAGTTCACAATCGGAAGCATCAGCCTAACTGATACATCATGGTGATACAGGCCTGTGACCCTAGCCTAGAAGACAGAGGCTAGAAGACTACAAGTTCAAGTTCAGCCTGGGCTACATATTGAGTTCTGGCCATGTGGACCATACAGCAAGACTCTGTCTCCGGGAAGGAAAAGTGGGGACTGGAAAATTGGCTTAGGGGTTAAGAGCACTTGCTGATTTCCAGAGGACCCAAGTTCAGGTACCAGCACCTATGTCAGGTGGCTCACAACTGCATGAAACTCTAAATCCAGAGGATCTGATGCCCTCTTCTGGTGCACACACACACACACACACACACACACACACACAATTTTTTATAATAGTAAGAAAAAGTTGTATCAAGGTGGAAAATAGGGATGGCTCTGAAAAGCCCTTGAGAACTGAATAAATCCTGAAAGAAACAAAAGATCAGCTTTCCTTCAGAAAATGCTCTTTTAAAATGCAGAGTCACCAGGCAGTGGTGGCACATACCTTTAATTCCAGCACTTGGGGGCCCAGAGGCAGGTAGATCTCTACAAGTCCGAAGACATCCTGATCTACAAAGTGAGTTCCAGGACAGTCAGGGCTACAAAGGAAAACCCTGTCTTAAAAAAAGAAATAAGTAAAAGCAAACCCAAGCAGGGTGAGCACAGCAGTGCACATTTTTGACCCCATCACTCAGGAAGCAGAAGCAGGTGAATCTCTGTTGTCGGTTTGAGGTCAGCTTGATCTACCCGGCGAGGTCTAGGACAGCTGGGGCTATGTAAAGAGACTTTATCACAAGAACATAAAAAGAGAGCTGGAGAGATGGCTCAGTGGTTAAAAGCCCTAGCTGCTCTTCCAGAGGTCCAGAGTTCAAATCCCAGCAACCACATGGTGGTTCACAACCATCCATAATGAGATCTGATGCCCTATTCTGGTGTCAGAAGACAGCTACAGTGTACTTACATATAATAATAAATAAATCTTTTAGAAAGAAAAAAAGAAAAAAGAACATAAAAAGTAAGAAGCAAAGAGAACATCATTATATGTAAGAAACCTGTGCTGATGAGATGTACAGAAAGACAAAGGAAGACTGAGCATGTGGTGGAGGTGGGGGAGATGCTATGGGAAAAGAGGGAGACAATGGAAACAGGCTGCAAGAGCCTTGGAAATCTTGAAGGACTTCCCAAGCGTGTTAGTCAGCTTTCCACTACTGTCACTGAGTACCTGAGACAGACAACGTAAAAAGGCAAAAGGTTTGAAGGCTGCTCAAATAATGGTGGGTGGGAAGCTAAACAGAAAATAATTAGGTCATGACCACAGTGACCTAATTTCCTTCAAATAGGATCTACCTCCTCAGTGTTCCACCATGTTCCAGTAAAACTGCAGGAAGGCCACACCTCTAATACTTGGATCTGTAGGGGACACATCTCAGAAGTGCTATATCCCTGGGATGAGATGGGGTGAGATGGGGTGTCCAGCATACTACATGTGGCTCCATGGTTTCCAGGGACATCTAAAACCAAGACGTTTGATGGCTCAGTACATAAAGCTCTCGCAAGAAATTGGAGCTCTGGTCCCTAGCAACCACATAGATGCTGGGTAGATATTGTGGCTCATCTATAATGACAGCACTCAGGAGTCAGAGGCAGGGGAGCCATTGACTGGTTAGCTAGACTAGCTGATTCATGAAAGCAGAGTTCAAGTAAGCGATTGCCTGAGTATAAGATGGAGCGGCATACACACTTTACACACATGCAAGCATTCACAAACATGTACAACACACACACACACATAAAGATTCATTAGTCCACTTATACTTTCCGATTCTCCAAATATCAATGATGGCATCCTGTAAAACTGTCAGGCTTCTGTTGCATCATAGGATCCAGGGTATGTGGTGGGGTCGGGGTGGGAGGACTGGGGAGAGAACTCAGTCACCCATGTAAACAGCCAGGTGTGATGTTGTAAGCTTGTAAGCCCAGCACTAGGGAGGTAGAGACAGACAGATTCTTGAAGTATGCTGGCTAGGTAGCCTAGCCACAAGTCACCGTGCAAGACTCTGTCTCCCACAAAACAAAACAAAACAAAACAACAAAAACAGCTGGGCATGGCACACCTTTAATTCCAACACTTGGGAGGCAGAGACAGGTATAGAAGACATACATACTCTAGCTAGCCTAGAATAAAAGACACAAAAACCTGGCAATTACTTTACAAGCTGAACACCTAGACTGAGCAGGTTCTGATCTATTCTAATTTATATCCAATCCCCTAGCCCCTTGTTACTTACAGTTTGAGTATTGCTGGGCTTGGGTTGAGTACCGGCCTAGTATGTGCAAGGCCCCAGGCTCCACCAGCAGTATTGAAAAACAATCAGCCAAATAGGCAACATCTGCACAAAAAAAAAATGATAGATAGATAGATAGATAGATAGATAGATAGATAGATAGAGGATAGATGATTGATGGATGGATAGATAGATAGATAGATGATGGATGGATAGATGATAGATAGATAGATAGATAGATAGATAGATAGATAGATAGATAGAGGATAGATGATGGATGGATGGATAGATAGATAGATAGATAGATAGATAGATGATGGATGGATAGATGATTGATGGATAGATAGATAGATAGATAGATAGATAGATGATAGATGATTGATGGATGGATGGATAGATAGATAGATAGAGGATAGATGATGGATGGATGGATAGATAGATAGATAGATAGATAGATAGATAGATAGATAGATGATGGATGGATAGATGATTGATGGATAGATAGATAGATAGATAGATAGATAGATGGATGATAGATGATTGATGGATGGATGGATAGATAGATAGATAGATAGATAGATAGATAGATAGATAGAAGATGATGGATGGATAGATGATTGATAGATAGATAGATAGAAGATGATGGATGGATAGATGATTGATAGATAGATAGATAAATAGATAGATAGATAGATAGATAGATAGATAGATAGATAGATAGATAATTGATGGATGGATGGACAGATAGATGAATGGATAGATGATTGATGGATAGATAGATAGATAGATAGATAGATAGATAGATTAAAAAGAAAGAACGTGAGGACTGATAGGGATTTATTCTGAAGTGTGGAAAGTTAATAGGTCAAGCATCAGAGAAAGTAACCTTAGAGGAAGGCAAAATTCACTGTGTTTTGTACCAACTTCACTTCACAACCAGTCTCCCTGACCCCATGATATTGATATCAAGCAAATTAACATAGATTCATCTGTGTTATCTTAGAACATGCTGGAGCTAGTAGATGCTGTTTGATGACCAAGGCAGCTGGCATGCGGCTCAGTGGTACAGTACCTGCATCACATGCACATGGCCCTGGGATCAACTCATAGCACTACAGAAACAAAGAGTGAAAATGAGAAGTTAAAATAACGTGCATTTATTCCTACAAACAAAACAATTGTAACTCGTTCTAGGCTAATGTAAATCACCGTTTACAGATTCTCAAATGCAGTAGTTTCTGTTCTGCATGACCTCTGTTGTTAATGGATTCCCCCAAAGCTTTCTGTGGAATCTCAGTAAGAGTGAGATGTTCTAAAGGGAGGTGAAACTGTCCACCCTGCAGGGAAGCTCCTTAAACTCAGAAAGTACGCAACTCAAAAGCTCCAGGAAGTTCCTGAAACTGACCAAATACATTATGTCTCTCCCTTCCTTAATCATACATAAGCAATAAGGTCTGCTGAAAGGTATTCTTTGACAATCTGAGCTGCCTGGAAGCAGAAATGAGCCAACCTGTCTGGAAGAAACAGAGACTAGCGAAGATGTATGGGAAAGGGTCCGTCTAACTGGTCTACCTGGAAAGGACACTCTCCAACCTGTTGAACTTCCTGCAGGCTGTTCAGTGCACTCCAGGTTTCCAGCTTTCAACACTCCAGTTGTCTTTGACTCATTTCTACTCCTGTAAGTAACCCCTCACCCATATTCCTGTAACTAACCCCAATAAAACTCATAGGCTCAATACATGGAACTTTGGTGGTATCTACACTTTGGTTTGTTATCAGTTAACTGAGGTTAGCAGCCATTGTTCATGCTTCCCTAGGAATAGCATTCCATAACAGCCCCTGAGCCTCCTAGTGCCTAGCTTGGATTTGTTCTCAAGGTGAAGGAAGGGCTCCTAGAGAGCACAGAAATATATAGGGCTTGGGACCAGCATTTCATCACCTTCGTAGCAGTCACCGGCCAAGGCAAGTGACAAGATCTGTCCAGATGCAAAGGGCAAGCAGCAAGCTGCTTCTTGGCTGGTGAGCTATGATCTCAGACCACAATTGCTCTGAGGCCATTATCTCTTTTGAATGAGTGAGTTTAGTAATAATATACCAAGGCAGAGGACACCCAGAGACCAGCCAACTGCCATGCTCAAGATACTATGAAGAGAGGCAGAACTGGATATACAAAGGTAGAAAGGAATAATCTGGTGTGAGTAGCCTGCCTCGCCATGATGGAGTCCTGGCCCATACTGCCACTGAGGGCCGTGTCTGGATCCGTGGCCATGCAGCAGGGGTAACCTGTGTCAATGTCCACGGTTCATATTACCACCAAAGGCCATGAGGATATCCTTGGCCTGGGCTACCCTTAAGGACCACGCTGATGTCCAAGAGCTGATGTACAGAGCTGACTCCGCCCCTCACTGACCACAGCATTCTGGAATGTGGTCCTGTACCTGTCCTAAGCAGCCCAGTAGAATTGACCCTAGTGATGGAGGAGATGAGCTGGCCCTGAGGGCATGGGTGAGGGAGAGATGCCCCCACCTTGCCCTCACCACCTGAGGCAGTTGGGAGAGCTGGCCTAGGTGTCATGACAGCAAGAGAGCTCCCCCTGCCCCTTACCAGTGCTGTAGCATTGGGTGAGCTAGCCAGGGTAGCACTGTAGAGCCTGTGGTGATCTTGCAGGAGAGCTGTCAGGCTGACCAACTCAGCTACCACCCAGGCCCAGATCCAGGGCTCTGGGTTGGCCCACCCCATCACCAATCCCATCTATGAACTACTGGAGCGAGAGAAGGGGCCAGTCCTGCAGATCCAAAGCTGCAGGATCTCCACGACACAGGGCAACAGCAGAACATCCAAGAGGAGTCACCGAGAGGATCCGGTATAGACAGTGTAGCAGAAGCCAGAGGACTCTGCTAGAACCAGACCAATGAGTCATTGCAACGAATATTTGCAAGAAAAGAAATGTGAACCAGAGGGTATACTGTGGAATAAATACACTGTGACACACTACAGCTTCCAAGGCGAGAGGAGTTTTTTTTTGTTGTTGTTCATTTTTTTTATTTTACTTTATTTCATTTAGCGAGGGGAGGTTGCAAGGCTGAAGGGCAGATATGAAGAGACTGGGAGATGAGGAGTGGGATGGGGTGCATGATGTGAAATTCACAAAGTCAATGCAAGGTTAAAGAATAAATAACTTGGGGAAAAGAGGGAAGGAAGGGGGTTTATGGGACTTTCGGGGAGGGAGGAAACGGGAAAGGGGAAATGATTTTGAATGTAAATTAAAAAAACTTAGAAAATAAAATAAAATTTAAAAAAAAGAATAAATAACTAGTGGTGAGTAGAGACAAGCAGCAGGCAGCCAGCAAATGTGGTGTTCACGGCGGTCAGCAGATGTGGTGTCCACAGCTGTTGATAGTTTAGGGAAACACATATTCTGGAGTCCTGGTGGCTGGAGGTGGTGGCCATAAATTGAAATGCTCAGTGCAGCTGTAAACACTCCACGCCTTCAGAATAGGAGTGAGCTTTGCCCCCTCCTCAGCCTCAGCCTCAAGAATTATCCCCACAGCGGCCATCGGCTGTGAACTGAGAGTTCAAAGAATTGTTTGGAAGCATTTGGTTCTTTATGATATTAAACAGTTACAATATTTCTAAGTGCCGACTAAGCATTAGGTTAAATTGATGATTTGTTGCCAGGCATGGTGGCGTACACCTTTGATCTCAGCAGCAGAGGCAGGAGGATCTCTGAGTCAGAGACCAGCTTGGTCTACAGAGTGAGTTCCAGGACAGCCATGGCTACACAGAGAGACCCTGTCTGGGAGGGGAGGTTTGCTTGTTTGTTTGTTTGTCTAAGACAGGGCATCATCCTGACGAACAAACTGCCCCAGATCTCACTATGTCAAACATTTGGCCTCAAACTCACAGTGCTCTTCCTGTCTCAGATTCCTAAGGGCTGAGATTACAGGGGTGGGCTATCCTGCCCAGCCTTCATTGTGTGGATCTGGACAGTGAAACTACTGTTGGGTATTTCAAATCTTATTTTGGCTACTAGATGTAATGGCACATGCCTTTAAGACCCAGCACTCCAGAGACAGAGGCAGGAGGATCTCTGTGAGTTCCAGACCAGCCAGAACTACACAGTGAGAGGCTGTCTATAAATAAGTAAGTAAATAAGTAAATAAATAAATAAATGCCATTTGAGCTGGCTATATTAATGAGTAAGAATATTCTATTAAATGAAAAAATAAACAAAATTTAATAAATATATTTTCCACATGAAAAAATTTGTGGGAGAAATATTTTGCTGAGGATTTAGTTCAGTGATGGAGCACTTACCTAGCATATGCAAGGCTCAGAGGTTTTTCTGTTGCTAGCACACAAAGTAGTGAGTTTCTTCATGACATTTGCATAAAGAAACTTAGTAGTTGCATACAAAGGTCCAGGGGTCTATTCCCAGCATTGACAACAGCAACAACAACAAAAATCTGGGAAAATATAAACCAAAGAACTGGCAGTCACCTGTGAGTGATGGATTTAAGAATTTTCTATTTAGTGCCATTATTGCTTAAATTTGTTTCTTTCTAGATTTGCTTATTTTATTTTATATATATGAATGTTTTGCCCACAACAGAGGGGTTCCTGTTGGCCACTTCCACCAAACACCTGTTTTGAACTTGGAAGAAAAAGACCTGAGCAATATTTAGTCACTAAGGCCATTTCCAGGATGATTTCATGCCAGTCTAGCTTGCTTTAGACTCGAAAAAGAATGAGTATTCTCCCAACCCATGCACATCCCAATCTATGCATTGATGACAAGGGTGAATACATTTCCCTCCACACCGATGTAGTTAAGTCTCTATCCCTTCTTTTTAACCCAGCACCATTTCCAAATCAATTTCTATGGAGAAAGACTACCTGGACATTTAAATCCATCAAAAAGGCGTAAATGAGCAGTTCAGATACATCTATCAAGAGAAATGCCCCCTTCTCCCCATCATTGTGGGGCTTTGTCAGTCGCCTGTCAGATGAATGTCCCCATAAGTGTTTATTAATCATCCTCGTGCTCGATGATGGGCCTGGACACTTCACTCTTCTGCATCCGCGACACGCATAGGCTGCAGTAGGCTTCTTCGATCTGTCCCTCCATGCAGTTACTTACTTTGTTAAAGTTAATTTCCGCTCATTTCTGGCTTTGATGGAAAGATTCCTTTATCAGTTCAATTCATGTGTGTTGTCTGCAATCAAGGCAATATTGTCTGCTAATGTGAGGTACATTCGATGCTCTCTCTCCATTTTATGCTAACGCCTTTCTTCTGCTGGTCCCGCAGTGGAGAATTTGGGATGAGGCTCCCTCCCTGGTCTTCAGAGATGAGCTGTGAGTTACTGAATGACAGCCATTCATCTCTTCCTAGAATTCCTGGACTGGAGAAGTGATGGGTTCCTGTTTATCCCAGGAATCACCTAGGTTGAAAAACAAGTTGATTGAAAAAAGAAGGGACTGGGACTATATGGTGGCGGTTTGGTATTCTGCCACATCTTCAGGGCCAACACTCATTCTGCAACTCAACACTCCCTGCAGTAGGCACGAAATGAAGGTTTCTACTGTCTATGCCCAAATTGATCATATCCCAACCAGACTTACACACCCCTTCTTATTCTATCTTCTCTCTCTCTCTCTCTCTCTCTCTCTCTCTCTCTCTCTCTCTCTCTCTCTTTCTCAACCCCATGCCCTCTGTGGTTCTGACTTTCAGAGAGTGGGAAGCTGGAGGAGAGGATATGGCTTGAGTCTGCTCTGATAAAAGATGGGGAAAGAGCACAGAGCATCTCTGGAGGGTGTTGGTTGGTCTTTGTTGTTACTTGCTGCCACCTGCCTGATCCCTGAGCTGCTGGCTTCTGCTACAGAAGAAAGGGGAGAAGACAGACCAGTTCAGCCCAGAAAGTCTCAAAAGCAAGCTTACTGATAGGAATTCCCTTGCGGATCACAAACAAATCTGATTGGTGACTCAGGGTGAAAGATCACTTTCTCCCTTAAAGGGCAAACTGATTGTTCTAAAGGTGAGACCTACTTATGGCAAAGGCGGCCATTTTTCAATACAAACCACCTTAAGTGGGATTGTTGCTGTCTGTTTGGTACCCACTGCACTCCTTTCATATCGACAAGCTTCTCTCTCTGTGATTCTTACTAGGATGGTCTGTTCTGTTGACAAACATCTTCATAACAACCTTTATTTCAGGTAGTGTCAATGCAAAAAAGAAAGGTTGTGGTCGGTTCCTTGGAATGGAGGTGCCTCCCCCAGAGAAAGTTTCACCAATGGCCTAAGATTCTTTCACACTCGGAAAAAAAAAAATCAGATTCAGCGTCTGTGGACTGAGAACCCATTCTGCCCTGAACACTGAGCTCTGCATTTTATAAATTTATCAACATTGGTCCTTGGAACAAAACCTGAGAGGTTCCAGACTATCCCAGGCTGAGCCCATTGACTTTCTATACAAGGGGAGGGTATAAGGTTGTCAGTCTGGCCAGAGACGTCATGCTGTGTTGATCCATAACCATAGGCAGAAGAGCAAGCAGGCACACACACACACACGTGTGTGTGTGTGTATGTGTGTGTGTGTGTATGTGTGCACGCGTGTGCGTGCATGAGTTCACATGCCCTCAGAGGCCACAGAGGGCATTGGGTTCCTTGGAGCTGGAGTTACAGGTAAGTCACCTGATGTGAGTACTAAGGAACTTGGACTCTCTGGAAGAACAGCAAAAACCATCGAGTCATCTCCCCAGGCCCTGAAGTCACCTTGCTAACAAATATACTCTTGCAATAATGATGTTGTCCATTCATGACCTAGTCACCTGTTCAAGGTCTCAACTCTGTGGCATTATGGAATGCTCCTAACATACATCAGATTTCGGGGGGGGGGGCATGTGGAAACCGCAGTAACGGGCAGTAACACGAAGTAAGGGAAGAGAAATTAAGAGATGCGAGAATCCAAAGGGTTCTCCAAAGCCTTTCCAATCTTTCAATTTACCAATGAGCCAGACTTATGGATGAGGCCATAGACTGCTCAAGACCAATAAAGGAGCTCCAGGACTGGGGGGAGGGTCTCTGCATTCCTTTCAGACATCTGTCTCCTAAGCAGGGTTTCTTTTACAAGAGTCTTCCTTCACACTTCCACTGTAGGCATTCAGGTCAGATGTTGCCGTTCTCTAAGAGCGAATACAATAAGAAACACAGTTTGCTAGGAACTGTGTCCCAGATAGCTTAGGACTTGACTCTCGAATAGCCCTGTGCGACAAACCAGCACTGTGGACCCAATATAAAAATGACCCCTCAAGGCAGAGAGCTTGCCTATCATGCCTGAGGCTCTGGGTTTGCTCCTCAGAGACCACACACCTTCTGCATCCTCCAGCTGGCCAGGAGAATTCCGTTCTCCAGGAAGGCTGAGGTGGGAGGAGGGATTCCTTGAGTTCAGAGGCCAGCCCTGACAACTCGGTGAGACTCAAGAAAGAAAGGAGACCAAAGAGATGGTGTAGCAGTGAGGAGTGTGCTGTCCTCCGTAGAGGACCCGGGTTCGGCTCTCAGCACTCGTCCTGGCTGATTCACTATCACCTGTAACTCCAGCTTCAGTGTGATCTGACGTCTGTGACCTCTGTGGATACCTGCATTCATGCGCATGCATGCATGCATACACACATATGCATCATCTTAAAGTAATGAATTCAAGAAAGAGAAAGACAAGCCAAAAGGTGGTAGCACATGAGGCGGGGTGGATCGGGGAGTCTGAGGCCAGCCTGGTCTACAGATTGAATTCTGGGACAGCTAGGGCTACACAGAGAACCCCTGTCTTGAAACACCCCAGGCCCCCAAAACCAGAGAAAGAGGGGGGGAAAAGGAAGGGAACAGAAAGAAAAGAGAAAAAATCTCTTCCTGCCTCTGGTTTTAAGGTATCTAGAGTTAACACATTCATAGACAGGAAGCACAATGGCTGGGCTGGTGTAGAGATAGTGTGCCTGCATCGCATGTTCAAAGCTCTGGGCTTGGGGTTGGGGATTTAGCTCAGTGGTAGAGCGCTTGCCTAGCAAGCACAAGGCCCTGGGTTCGGTCCTCAGCTCTGGAAAAAAAAAAAAGACAAAATAACAAAGCTCTGGGCTCACAACCCAAAGCCCTGAGGGAAGAAAGTATAAAGTCCAGTGGAAATTACATTACCAGGATTTCAGAAGGGGAGAAAGGGGAAGCCATTTAATGCAACAGACTTAAGTTTGCAAGGTGACACGCACTGGAGACCCATTACCCAGCAACACGAGGGTCCTTAACGCCCCTGACCTGGTTAAGATGAAGAATTTGATACTGTGTGTTTCTTACCCTCCTCCTTTGGCCTAGACCTAGGAAGTAGGTCTTTAATAATTCTACCTAGCAGCTGGGGCTGTAGCTCAGTGACAGAGTACTTAGTAGCATCCTGGAGGCCCTCGGTTCGATTCCCACCACTGAAACAATAACAAAAACCGACACTACTAAGAATAAGTCCACCCAGACTGAAGCTGCTGTCTGGAAAGTTCCAAATCCTCCAGCATCTGTGAGTGAAACTCCACTGCGGTGGAGGTTTTCGGTTCATCACCTGGAGCTGTGAGACTACTCCCCATTTAAAGCAGTAGCAGCCCATATAGAAAAGACAGTACCCCACTTGGAGGAGATACTAGCCACATAGAGAAGACAATACTTCACTTAACGTAGTAGCACCCCACTTTGCATTCAGAAGATATGATTTGTTTCAAAGCCACTCACCAACTCTGTGGTCATGAACAGGTCTCCCTCAAGTCCAGCTTCTCCATATCTGGGGTAGAGCTGGAGCTCTGAGCAGTTGTCTTGCTCAGGAACCGCCAGGCTAAACAGAGAACATCAGTTACAGTTGAAATTTCAACGCATGAGTGCTTAGTATAAGTATATTATGTACACCCCCACAATATTGGAAGCATACCTATACTAAAAAAAACTATTTTGTTTATATGAAATTCAATTTTGTGTAGGTGTCCTGCGTTTTATTTCCTAAATGTGACAGTCCTCCCTGGAGGGACCGGCCTATATATTGCTTCAGTTTTCCAATTCTTCTGTTTCTTTTTTTCTTTTTTTTCTTCAATTCTTTACCTGCCTCCAGTTGCCTTAGCTGTTGTTTGGGTCACGTTTCTATTGCTGTGAGAAGACACCATGACCAAAGCCACTTGTAAAAGAAAGCATTGGTTATATGAGTTCATAGTCCCAGAGTGTTAGAGTCTGTGGCCATCGTGGCAGGGAGCATAGCAGCAGACAGGCAGGCATGGCACTGGACCAATAGCTGAGAGTTCACATCCGGAGACAACAACCATGAGGCAGAGAGATGGATGGATGGAGGAAGGGAGGGAGGGAGGGAGGGAGGGAAGGAAGGGAGGAGGGAGGGAGGGGAGGAGGGAGGGAGGAGTGGAGGGAGGGGAGGAGGGAGGGAGGAAGGGGAGGAGAGAGGCAGGAGAGGAGGGAGGAGAGAGGCAGGAGAGGAGGGAGGGAGGGGAGGAGGGAGGGAGGGGAGGAGGGGAGGAGAGAGGGGAGGAGAGAGGGGAGGAGGGGAGGAGGAAGCTAACTGCAAACAGCATGGACTTTTGAAACTTCAAAGCCTAGTCTTGATGACATACCTCCTCCAACAAAGCCACCACATCCCCTAATCCTTCCTACTTCCACCAAGGAAGAACCAATCATTCAAATAGATGCTGGGGGGGTGGGGGCGTATGATTCCAGCTGCACAGCTATTTTCTAGGGAGGCTTTCCTAATTTGTCTTCTTAATGTGAGTGTCCCCCAGGAAGATATCTACAATCCCCTTTACCTCCGTCCCTCTCCCCATCCTAAGATTAACACCACCATCTTGACACACATATGTCCAAGCCTCTCCCCATTTCTAGTCAACCTTAGACTTGCATCTTCCTCTGCCTGTGGAACATTAGCCCAATGCTCCGAAGGACTAAAGTCCAGCACATCACCGCAAAGCAGAGCGATCAGTGGATCTGGTGGGTCAGTTCTTGCTCTGGCCTTTGATGCTGTCACACACTCATCTCTTCTGGTAAGCTTCTAGGAGGTGGCGGCCATGATGGAGAGCTCTTGTTCCCTCCAAAGACATGCCTGTGTATGTGTGTGCACCTATTCATTTGCACACCCTCTCACCCATCTTTAATTGGTCCTAGCCTTTAATTCCTCTTTAGTTCCTCTGAGTACTTCCTTGTCTGACTGACATCTCCTTTCTTCTTCTCCCTGTTCACTCATTAATTTGCAAACTAATTTGTTGGACTCTTTCTGTCTCCACCAGGAGTCCGAAAATCACATTTCTCAGGCTTACATATGACTTGATTATTCCCCAGGCTTAAAAATCTTGGAACTTGGAGATTGTGATGGTTTGAATATGCTTGGCCCAGAGAGTGTCATTATTAGGAGGTATGACCTTGTTAGAGTGGTTTGGCCTTGTTGGAGGAGGTGTGTCACTGTAAGATGGACTTTGAGACCCTCCTCCTAGCTGCCTGGAGGACAGTCTTCTCCTGGTGGTCTTCAGCTCAAGATGTAGAACTCTTCAGCTCTCCCTGTGCCATGCCTGCCTGGATGCTGCCACGCGTCCTGACTTGATGATAATGGACTGAACCTCTAAACCTGTAAGCCAATCCCAATTAAATGTTGTCTGTCTTAGGGTTTTACTGCTGTGAACAGACACCATGACCAAGGCAACTCTTAGAAGGACAACATTTAATTGGGGCTGGCTTACAGGTTCAGAGGCTTAGTCCATTATCTTCAAGGCAGGAGCATGGCAGCATCCAGGAAGCATGGTGCAGGAGGAGCTGAGAGTTCTACGTCTTCATCTGAAAGCTGCTAGTGGAAGACTGGTTTTCAATAACTAAGATGAAAACCACTCTCACAGTGACACACCTACTCTAGCAGGGCCACACCTTCTAATAGTGCCACTCCCTGTGCCAAGCATATTAAAACCATGACATTGTCCTTTATAAGAGTTGCCTCGGTCATGGTGTCTCTTCATAGCAATGGAATCCTAAACTAAGAACTGTAGAGATGGCTCAGTGCTTAAGGGCACGTATTGCTCTTGCTGAGGAGCCCTGTTCTATTCCCAGCACTCACATGATGGTCCACAACTATCTGTAACTCCAGTTTGATTCCCTCTTTGACCTCCAAGGGCACCAGTGTGGTGCATGGACATATGTAGGTCCTATTTCTTAGCTATCTTATTGGGTTCTTATATCTACCACCCTTCCAAACCTTATTTTACCCTAATCCCTTCCAACCCGCAACACTAGGTAGGAGAGAAAGAAGGTTAGAGGGGAAGGGGGCGGGGCACAGACCTCTTTAGACTACTTCCTGCTGATTGGGGACGTTGAGTTCCTTGGGGCAAGTCTGGTCTTTGTAGCTCATGATCACTTGAAGAAGCACAGGAGCAGCAGGGGGAGCCCCAGCCTCCACATTTACCCCCTCTCCAGAGTTCCAGATGCAAACTCTCTGCAGCCGGCAAAAATCCCTCCCCTCCTAGAGCACGAGACAATCAGAGTTCATGGCTGTGGACAAGCTGAAGCAGCCCCACATCCCACACCTGGGATTAAAACACAAACATGTTCACATAACTGGGATTTTTAAAGAAACCGAAATTCTCACTACGGACAAATGTACAGGAAAAGCACACATGCACATACATTTAAAATGAAAACTTAGCCAGGAGTAGTGGTGCACCCTCCAATCTCAATGCTTGAGAGGTGGAGGGAGAGGCCTCTCAATTTACAGAGAGGATCTCTGTAAATTCAAAGGCCAGCCTGGTCTACAGAACTAGTTCCAGGTCAATCAGGGCTACACAGAAAAGTTTTGTCTTTAAAACCAAGAAAGAAAGAAAGAAAGAAAGGAAGAAAGAAAGAAAATGAAGGAAGGAAGGAAGTTAGAAAATTAAAGGAAGGAAGGAAGGAAGGGAGGAAGGGAGGGAGGGAGGGAGGAAGATCAATCTTGGGAGTCAGGCTTGATGGTACATGCCTTTGATTCCATCACTCAGGAGTCAGAGGCAGGGGGATCTTTATGAGTTTCAACCAGTGTGGTCTATAGAGTCAGTTTCAATACAGGAGGGACTACATACAGTATGTTTGTCTAAAAAAAAAGTAGAACTAAACAAATAAATCTTGGGACATGTGCAGAAACCCAAGAGTGTCAGCATGAGTCTCCATGACCGGGCCGCATCTCCTCTTCCTGTGCACACCCATATGTGATCATCACAGTGTACACCCTCCTTGGGCATCTTCCTCTTCTGGTTGCAGTCAATATTCCCTGACACTCCTGGCCTCTGTCTCTGCTCATTGGGACAGCTGACACGCCCCTGGGCCCGCTGTCTAGACAGCTGCTGCTCAGGAGACAGATTCTTTCCTTACAACAGAAATTCTCTGGTACCGCAGCCAAAAAAACCCGGCAGAATCTTTCCTAAGTGTGGCCTGTATGAATCTCTTCCCGGTCCAGCTCACCTTCTTCTCTTTCATAAACAGGAAAGATCTCAGACATGAAGTCTTTCTCCATAAGAACTGTCTTGAATGGAAGCCATTTTGTCTCTAGGAGAACCTGCCTCGGAGGCTGGGGGTGGTTGGGGCAATCTTTGGTTTATTTGTCTGATATTCAGTTAACAAACACATTGAGGTCTTATGAATGCCCGGGTGAGGGAGGAGCGGGAGAGTCTGAGACCCTTGACCACCTGGGTCTCACCACTTCTGCCAGTCCAGTCAGGCTTCTCAGGGTCCGGGTAGAACTAGGCTAGGCGGGCACACCAGAAAATCTAAGGAAACCCTGCTTTCCGGGGTGAGTTCTTTCTGGTTGATTTATTCACCCAGCAGATAAGCCTACTATGACCTAGGGACTTTTTGCAGCAGATACAGCGACCCTCACTGCTCCTGGGCATGGATTTCCGGGCGGTGAGGGCGCCAGAAAAGCGAACGAGCAAAAGGCACAACAAACTTAAGTTGCTTCTGAGGCCAGTAGCTCGGGAGAGAGGACCGGGAGAAGGATGAAGGATGGTGTTTTAAATAAGGCTTCTTTTAGAAGGCAAATGATCGTTGAGGGGTGGAGATGGGGAAAGTCCATATTTGTGCTTTTTTTTTTCTTCCTGCAAATATCTCACAAGGGAGGCCGCGGTGTGCACTGGGGAGAAAAGGCCGGGATCACAGAAACGGTTCCAGTTTGAGCTGTACCTGATGGACACTTGAAAACCGGCTGGGGGCGGGGAAGCGGGCGCTGAGGCCCGAGGGGCTCGGGGTGGGGGGTGGGGGGCTGTCGCTGGGCTGTCAGGCTAATCCGGCTGCCTGCTCCCACCCTGCCCCTCCCTAGGGGGCGTTTGTTCCGCGGAGAACAGTTCAGCCGAAGGAAGCTCCGACTGGAGCTTTTAGCAGAAAGGCAGCTCCGCCGCGGGGGGGAGACCACAGAGGGACTGGGGAACTCAGAGGCAGAGGGCAGGGCGACAGGGCCACCATGCGCCCGGGGCGCGGACCTAACTGCCCGTGCTACTCCACGGAGCCGAACTTTCTATCCAGCGATTGTCCAGCGGCAGCGGTGGCCCGGGAGCACCGTGATTACCCATCGCGGAGTTTGGACGTAGCAGGTTGAAAGCGCCTTCTCTCCAGGCCGGGTGAAAACACCCAGGGACACTACAGTCCCCGTGCCCGGGCTCCCTCGCTCCGAGTTACACAACCAACCGTTTCAACACTTCGGCACAAACCCCGGTCCACTGTGGGGCCGCACATTAAAAAGTGTTATTCGCTTTGAAGGTTTTGTGTAATGGTTCTAAACTGAAAGAAAATGTTTTCCTATTACTTAATTCAATCATAGCGAAGAGACTTGGTAAAAAGCCCACGGATTTTGTCCCAAAGTGTGACAGAGTTCTCTTTGTGTTTGCTTATCCTCCGCTGTCACACACTTTAATTTGCCTCTCTTTATCTGGCATTCAAAACTTTCTTCAATGACATTCAATAAGGTCTAGGGGCTGGAGGGAGAGGGGGAAACTGGTTATTCTCCCCCCCCCCCCGCCCCCATATTCTTTCCCAGTAGCTTTGGCCTTGCTTGTATTCAAGGGCTCTTAACCCTTTCCTCGCTTGGAGCGCTGGGCAGCTCCCGGGAGGGCCCTTGCATTGGCACCTCGGCTGACTTGCCAGCTCTGGGGCGCAGCGGCCTCCCCCTTCTACCCTCCGGCAGCGTCCACACCCGATCCGCCCTAACCCGCCTCAAGCCCAGCGGGGAGCCCCTCTCCAGTCGCGCTTCTCCAGCCACCCAGCCCAGCCCAAATTTCCCAGAGAGCAATTAGAACGGGAATTAGGCTGCATTGATGCGTACCGGCTGGTTTGCGGGAGCTTTGGGGCCGAGACCATAGCTTGGGGGCACCGCATGCCAAGCACCAGGGGACCACTGAGCCCTCACTTTTGCTAGATGGCGAGATGGCACGCCCTCCACGCAGGTTAGTTCCCCCTATTGCGACTCTCCCATTGTCCAGCAGTTGCTCTCACACACACCCTCTCCCATAACAAATCATCTTTGATTTTTTTTTTAACCAGTTGTTTGGGGCTGCTCGGATGTCGTGAACAGTGCTAACCCATGCAGACGCCTCGGGTTTGGGCGACCTTGCACTGATTCACACACATCACCCCTCCGGAAAGCTCCCCTTTCCCGGATTCCGTTCATGGTTCAGAGCAGGTGACTGTGGCGATTTGTAAAGTCGAAAGTAGTAAATTCGAAATCTTTTATGCTAATTTCCCATTGTATGTTAAACGCACAGGGGCAGAGACAGCTCTGAATCCAGGGGATGATTTTTTTTTTTTTTTAAACTGAAGCCGTGTACACAGAGGGGGCATTTGAAGTTGTTTAACCATTGTGTGACCGGGGGTGGGGGGTGGGGAAAAGAGTGCCGCGACGGGAGGAAGAATCAAAGGGCAACAGAAACTGGGAAAGACAGAAGAGCGCTCTTCCTTTCTCTCCAGCCGTGAGAGGGCAATGCTTTCCAATGCACCAGCGTGTCTAGTGGAGTGTGCCCGAGTGGAGAGTGCGCGTGCAACGTCCGCGAGAGTCTAAATCACCCACACTCACCACGTTTGGTGGGGTGGGAGAGCTTTCATACTCATGAACTCTGCTTTCACTCCCCTTGCTCTCTATCTGTCCATGTTTTCAAAGACTACCCACCCTCGTACTTGTTTTGTTGCTGTTACTTTACGTACGCGGCCTTGTTGTTGAAGAAAAGGGTTGACCAGGGCCCACCGAACAAAGACGAGGAGTCATAGGCAACGCCATGGGACCCTTTGATTTTCAGAGAAAACATGGACAGAGATGAGGTTTATAGTCTCGAATGAGGACTAGTGAGCCTTTCTCTCATCCTCTGAGGCGCATCTCCTACTCAGAAAGCCTGTTTTTCTGGCTCCAATAGTGCGAGAGAAGGGACTCCACAGGTGGGAATGGTGGCCGCCCGTTAGGACGCTCACAGGATGCAGAGTTGAAGTCGGAGAACTGAGCGAAAGCAATATACCTGTTGGTACGGGAGTTGGGAGGCGCCGGGCGGGCAAGGAAGAAGTCACAGAAAGAAAAGGACCAGGATCAAGTGGGCAGAGGAGATGGGTGTGCGCCCACAGGGCTCTGTGCAAGCGAGGCAGCGAGGGTGTGAAATCAATAAGATAAATGGGCCGATCGCCAGCGCAAAGCCAAAAGAGAGTAAGAAATAAAGAGAAAGAAAAGAATATTAAATCGCGGGAGAATGAGAAAATAAACCCGAAAAGGGAAGAGGAGGGGGGCGAGTGCGCTTGTTACGGCGTGGGTGGGGTTGACAAGAATAGAGTACATTATGCAGTTCATTTAGTTAACAAGTGAAATAATGAGGAAGCGTGCACAGTGAATGCCAAGAGAAAGGGCACAAAAACCCTATTGAGAGGCCCCGGCCGCTCCTGGCGTAGCCCATCACATGGCAATAGTCCTATTTAAGCGGCGCCGCCGGCGTCTTTCAGCACCACGAGCGCTGGCCAGCACCTCGCGCGCTCCGGGCGGCGCCCGCAGCAGCAGCAGCAGCAGCAGCAGCAGCAGCAGCAGCAGCAGCAGCAGCAGCAGCAGCCGCCAAGGTGATTCCAGCCTCGGCTTGAGTCGCGCGTGGAGCCTCCGGGGCCCGGGAAGCTGCGGGTGGTCGCGGCCGGGGGAAGCCACTACCGGATCCGCAGATCCCTCGGGCGCCAGGGGCGGGCTGGCGGCAGGAGGACCGCGCGCCGGAGCCATGCCGCGCTCCTTCCTGGTGGACTCCCTCGTGCTGCGGGAAGCCAGCGACAAGAAGGCTCCGGAGGGCAGCCCGCCACCGCTCTTCCCCTACGCCGTCCCGCCGCCGCACGCGCTCCACGGCCTCTCGCCCGGCGCCTGCCACGCGCGCAAGGCCGGCTTGCTGTGCGTGTGTCCCCTCTGTGTCACCGCTTCCCAGCTGCACGGGCCTCCCGGGCCGCCCGCGCTGCCGCTACTCAAGGCGTCCTTCCCTCCCTTCGGATCGCAGTACTGCCATGCACCCCTGGGCCGCCAGCACTCCGTGTCCCCTGGAGTCGCCCACGGCCCGGCCGCGGCCGCAGCAGCTGCGGCGCTCTACCAGACCTCGTACCCACTGCCGGATCCCAGACAGTTTCACTGCATCTCCGTGGGTAAGCGGGGTCCCCGCGCGAACTTTCGTAGTGGGGGACAGTGATGGGGGGAGGGCAAGAGAGCGAGCTAGGGATGGGGAAGTGGCGCGCTATGGGGGCGGTGAGGATACTCGAGGGGCGCTCACAGTGCTAGACTAGGACCGGACGTAGGAACCGGGGAGAAGCCGGAAGATCCTGGGTCTGGGGCGAAGGTGAAGGGGTTGAGGCCAGCTTAGGAGAGTCCCATAAAGGGAGGTCAGGGACAAGGGATCCCGAGGAGAATTGGAAAGTGTGTGACTTGGCCAGGAGGCACCCGCCTGTGGAGTGGTGAGTGGAAGGGGCGTGTGTCCTAGTCCAAGGTTGTAGCTAGCCTTAGTTTAACGGGAAAGTAGGCCCAAGACCCAGAGGTTTAATGATGATAATGATGACTCTCTCTCTCTCTCTCTCTCTCTCTCTCTCTCTCTCTCTCTCTCTCTCTCTCTCTCTCTCTCTCTCTCTCTCTCTCTCTCTGTCCCCGCGTCGCCCGCCCTCCAGACAGCAGCTCAAACCAGCTGCCCAGCAGCAAGAGGATGCGGACGGCGTTCACCAGCACACAGCTCCTGGAGCTGGAGCGCGAGTTCGCCTCCAACATGTACCTGTCCCGCCTGAGGCGCATCGAGATCGCGACCTATCTGAATCTGTCCGAGAAGCAGGTGAAGATCTGGTTTCAGAACCGCCGGGTGAAGCACAAGAAAGAAGGCAAGGGCAGTAACCACCGCGGCGGAGCTGGGGCGGGGACCGGCGGGGGCGCCCCGCAAGGCTGCAAGTGCTCTTCGCTCTCCTCAGCCAAATGCTCAGAGGATGACGACGAATTGCCCATGTCTCCATCTTCCTCCGGGAAGGATGACAGAGATCTCACAGTCACTCCGTAGGTGCGCCTTTTAGAGAACCACTGAGTCCTCCACCCCACCCCGGCCCTTCCCGTACGGCAAAGACTGGTTCCCAGGCACCCGCTGGCCAATCGACGGATTTCGGCAGGCTTTGCGGTGGTGCGCGGCTCTAGGCAGAGCTGAGTCCTTAAGACAGTGCCCCTGTCCCTTGGGCTTCAGGGTGTTTAGGAGGATCCCAATGGTGAACGCTGTGTCCACCTCCCCCAGGACACAGCCTCTTCTCCCAGGCACGCAGGCCCGAGCACAGAACGTTGCTGACCGCTGGCGCCACCTCGCCCGCCAACTCTGGGCTGGTTTAGGCTTCCTTGTTCCCACAACCCTCTCTCCTCCTTGTCAGCCAAGCTGGGCTTTTCACTCCGCTAGTAGCTGTTTGCTTTGCTTTTAACATTTTTTTTCTTGTCCTCAACTTCCCCCCACCCTCCCCACAGTGGTCGTTTCTGCAACACGTTTATAAATTTAACTTTTCCGTTCCTATCCTCAGGAAGCCTCTTCCTTCTGTCCCTTAAACGGGGATCAGGTTTTGCTATTCGAAGAAGTCCCCCTAGCAGAGAGGACTGTCTCAAATGATATTGTATTGGGGGAAGTGACTCTGTTTCCAACCAGCTCTTAACCCCCTTCAAATGAAGCCGCTGTAAACAACCTCTCCCCATCCATCGTCCAGGTCCCGACCCCCTCTGGGGACTGACTGACTGTGTCACTGTATGGTCTCTGTAATGCAGAAGATATTTATTTATTTATTTATGTACAAAATTTTAAATAAACTTTTTTTTTCTTAGAAATTCCCCTGCCTTTCGGGTCCCCAGGCTTCGGCTGTCAGCCAGGCAGGCACAGGCGTGGACTGGCACTCTCTGCTTGGGCATTGCTCCTTGCCCTCCAGCTAGCCACTTTCCTTCCCATCCCGGCAGCTCTCTTCGAGCCCCGGGGGTTCTGCTAAAGCTCCGTGTCCTTCCCAGTATTCCTGTGCAGGGTGGGCAGGTTGCCACCTCCGGTCTCCAACAAAAGATGCGATGCCTCCATGGCTAATCCCAAGGGTAGAAAGCAGAGATTCAACCTTCTCAGGGATTGCATTGCTCTAGCCTTTAGGTAGGGTGCACCTGGTTTTGCTTTCAGGCAAATGGTCCCTGCAGTGGCGCATGATTCCAGGTGATCCCCGGCCTTCCTTGAGGGTCTGTGTGGGCTTTTTATGCATCTGTGTTAGATGAGATGCGTGGAGTTCCACCGAGACGGTGAGCGCACAAACGCTTAGACACCCAATGACAGGTATTACTTAGGTTCCGGGATTCAAAGCTGGGCAAATAGCAGATCCAAGTGCTCTCCATCTCTCTATTTCTTATCGGATACCTAGAACTTTTCTCTTTGTTCCAGAAGCCCATCATCCTTTCTCTAACACACCCCAAGGAACCACAAACGAAAGAACCCGCTGTATCTAGGCAAAGAATCTCTTAAACGGCAAAGAAGTGTAGCTAGGATTGCTCAGCATTCACTTGTATTGTTTTCTCATTGAAATCAGGTTCAGTGCGAGGGTCTCTCTCTAGTTCCCCTCTAGAACAGCATGCGCCCCCCCCCCCAGAAGCCACTTTTGATTCCCCGGTTTTTGTGCAGGAGAGCGAGGGGAGCCGGTTGCTTGCTCCTGCGCACTGCCCTCCCTCCTCCCACTTCCCATTCTCATCCATCCGAACCTCAGTTTCACTCGGACTAGTTCTCCGTCCTCCCTGGAGAGGGCATGGTGCCAATCTAAAGGCAGCCAAGGCTTTCAGGACCATAGAATAGCGCCTGACTTTG